>JANHFT010005318.1:103973-130014 GCA_032467955.1 Pseudoxenodon macrops | reverse complement strand
GAGTGGAGGACTCTTCTCGTGAAATATCTCTGGACATTCTCAATTGTATTAATGTCCGATATGTAGTGCGGGTTCCAAACAGATGAGCTATATTCGAGAATTGGTCTAGCAAATGGTTTGTATTCTCTGGTTAAAAGTACAATATTACCAGAGAAGAAGCTACACATATTCTTGTACTGTGGCTTTCCCTAATCTGCTAGTGCTCTCAGATGTTGGAGAACACCATTTGTAATTCCCGTTCATCCATTCATTGATGGATGGAAATGATAGAAAATATATCTGGAGGGCACACATTTGCAAAAAGGTGAAATTGGATCCTTTTTATGCACCTCCCATGGAGAATGCTGTTGATGGCACCTTAAAATATCTGCACCTAAGGAAAAGCAAAGTAGTAGCAGAGCCCAGAAACCACACTTTCAGGTTATTTGCAACAGTTGCTTTTCACTGAGAAAGCAGAAGGTAGTGAAGTTTTACTTGAGCCCATGAACCAGGTGAGGTAACATAAAAGTTCAGATTTTATGTATGGACAGAGGCTGGCCATTTGCAGCACTGGGTGTGGTCTGCACAAATAATGACCAAGGGAACTGTATTTGACTAAATTCAAGCTACATAAAGATAAGTTATCAAAACCTACCTGCAATGACATGGCTGATGTCTCCCTGTTCTTCTTACTACAGAGAGCTGAGATCATCTATCACCTTGCTGATCTTCTGACAGACCAAAGAGAAGAGATTCTTCAGGCTAACAAAAAAGATTTGGAAGAGGCTGAAAATAAAGGTACTGTGGAAAGGGTTCAGGAGGTTTAACATCATTATGGAATAGGAATGATTTTTCACAAGGATAAGGCACTTTTTTAGATGGATTATTTTTTGTTTTCACACCCTGCGGAGATTGATAAAGCAATCTGCAAGTATTCAGAAATATTTGACCAAATTTCCTTGAAACTTTGGAATCCTAATTATTTTTTGGGAGGGGGGGAAGCTTTTCATAAATTAGGAATTGGCTATTTTGATGGCTGCAGATGTGAACACTGTGGTATTGGTCACTTGTAATATTTCAGACATGAACATTATCAGTGATACACGATTCTATGGCATCATTTAACCACTGTGTGGTTAACACCTTGTTCTTTCTTCCTGACTATCTTTTGTTCACTTCGTATTATCCACTGAAAGTAAGAAAAATACATCTTCCACTTTAGAATGAGTAACTACATCCTCTGTTTCAGGAATAGGAAAGATTTCTTCCCTGCTATTTATTTTACCTTTCCCATAGTTGCCTTACTGTGGATCCCATTAACTGTTGCAACTGATCTGTGCCCCCTCCTTTCTGATTCCATTTCAGGGAGATTGGCTCTGCCTTTGCTAAAAAGACTCAGCCTGTCAACCTCCAAGCTGAACAGTTTGGCCATTGGATTGCGTCAGATTGCTGCGTCCTCGCAAGACAGTGTTGGCCGTGTCCTTAGAAAGACTAGAATAGCAAAGGACTTGGAACTCGAGCAAGTGACTGTGCCTATTGGGGTCTTGCTGGTGATTTTTGAATCCCGCCCTGATTGCCTTCCCCAGGTATGGTCTCATTTTTATCAGTAGTAATATTGTTTATTGTGAAATAGAAACATACTTCCATTCATGAAACATACTTTTTTAAACCACTTCTTTGTTAATTCTTTTGCCTCTTCAAAATAGAATTTCAGTCTCAAACTCATATGCTTGTGTAGTATATATTTAATTTAGGATGCAGATCTTCCCCTAGTAGACTCATAATACTTTTAGTATTTATCCAGTAGCAGAAAACCTAGGAAATGTGTCTGGGAATTCTTAGAGATTTGGTGCAATATAGCTCAGGGTAGTCAGATTGAGAGAGGCTGTTCTGATAGACTAAAATGGTACTGTGATCTCTTCTTTACTGTTCTTACTATGTTGGTCTCTCTCTCGTTTCCTGACAGGTGTCTGCTTTGGCTATTGCTAGTGGAAATGGCCTCTTGCTTAAAGGAGGCAAGGAGGCTTTACACAGCAATCAAATCCTTCACCATCTGACTCAGGAAGCACTTTCAATTCACGGGGTGAAGGATGCAGTGCAACTGGTGAGAGCTTAGGAACACAATAGGGTAACTCCAATGGGGAAAGGTATTGTAAGATAAGGAAATCTCAAATTGATGTCAAAATCAAATGCATTTTTGAAAGAAGAGTACAAGCAACATAATACTACCCTTTTTCTGTTTTTAAGAAAAAGTTCAGTACTTGGAAATTAATATTTGGATGAGGAAATAAAGTGAGAATTACTGCTCGTAAATGTTTCAACAAAGTTGTTCTTTGTTGGAAATTATGTTGCAGGTTACTGCATCTGAAACAGATTTTTTGTTCTTTTAATTGCAGTTTGTTGGAATTCTGCATCAAAAAATTACAGCTTAAGGATTTGTGTAGTGCAGGGAATTTTTTTGGAGCAGGAAAGGATTGTTAAAATGTTCTTCATTTAAGGCTGTGCTTTTCCACTTGAGAATTTGTGTCTGGTTGTACAGGCTATTCCAGAGACTGTTCTCTAGAGCTGTCTTGTTTTAACAAGCTTGTTGTTCACAATTGTATACTTCAAGCTTCCAAAATCAAATAGAATGAATAGTATGAACAATGTTTATATACAACTTTTATTTTCAAATTTTCAAAGTGATTTCAGTCACTTATATGTGAGTTGAGCAGTTACATAAATTTGTTTAACAATTATAATTTACAATGCTAACCAAAGGATACATTTAAAACATAAAATAGGGTGAAATAAAAATTTAAATATCTCATAAAGGAGAATTTAACCACTATGATGGCTGATACAATAATTTTAAAAATAGGTAAATATATTTGCATAGGGTCCTAACAAAAATATTTTTGTTAATCTGTTTTGTATTTAGCCTCATGATGAATTTTCACTTGTTACATAATTCATTTTATATATATATATATACACACATACACATACATACACACACACACACACACACATGCATGTATATAGAGACATGTATACCCAAACATAAACGTATATCTGCATGCACAGACTTGTCTGTATTTATATAAACTAATGTTTGTGACTTGACTGGTTTGGTTTTTACAGGTGAATACCAGAGAGGAAGTGGAAGATCTTTGCCGATTAGATAAACTAATAGATTTGATCATTCCCCGTGGCTCTTCTCAGCTGGTTCGGGATATCCAAAAAGCAGCCAAAGGAATCCCAGTGATGGGGCACAGTGAAGGGATTTGCCATATCTATGTGGACTTGGAAGCCAGTGTTGAGAAGGTTACTAGAATAGGTGAGAGATTTTGTTTCTTAAGGATAAGCATGGAGGAGAGGAACTATCCTCAAGTCTCTACTTATATATATATTTTGGGTGTTATAGAGTAGCCTTGTGCTCCAAGTGTATACTAAAACTGTCAAAATTCCTAAACATAGGAACAATACGGGTAGTCCTCAACTTACAACTGTAACTGAGCCTGAAATTATAGATGTAGCAATCATAGGTACAGGCACCCACATGACCAGAAGTAATTTTCTGCCCTTTTTTGCGGCAACTGTTAAATACACCCATTCATATGAATGGACTTTTTTTTTGCCAGAAATTGGCAAAAAATATTGTGGATTGCTGTCACATGACTGCACAAGCTACAACCAGTTGTAAAGCTCATCCATCCAAATGCACATAGATGTGGGGAAATGGCTCACCATTTATGACATCTGAAGTGTTTTACAGGCCTGTAGTAGCTGTTCCATGGCCATCATAACTTCAAACAGTTGTAAAACAATTGTTAGTTAAGCAAAGACACATATAGTCCAACACATCTGGAAAGTGCCACTCTGTAGGAAGATTGCTTTCCAGCATCTTTAAACATGCCACTGAATTAAACCAACTATCTATCCTTCCTCCAGTAAGAGACTCAAAATGTGAATATCCTGCAGCCTGCAATGCTTTGGAGACACTGCTAATACATCGGGATTTGCTGAGAACTCCTGTATTTGATCAGATTATTGATATGTTGCGGGTGGAACAGGCAAGTGAAAATTGTTTCCAATGTGGGTTAAGTATAAGACAAATTGACTGTCAATAATTTCAGTGCAGTGTGGAGTGCTGCCTAAAAGATGACACTATCGATGCGTACACTGAGAAATTTCTAAATGCAACAGTAAGGTGTATGTATCATATTTATCAAACTGGTAGCAGCATTTGTTTGCCCTGATAGCACATATTGATTCAAACCAGGCTTTCTAATAGTGCATCTTAGCTTTGGGATTATCAAGATGGTTGCAATCAGATTTAGATTGGAAAACAATTGAAGATAGATATTTGAAAATGAGGGTCCTGAGCCCAAGCCCTTGGAAATGCAGAATTCTTCAATAAAAGTTGGTTGATTATTCTGTAATATTCTTGGAACCAGATTATAGTGCTGGATAGTGAAATAATTTTATTTACAACTTCAGAGCCTGAGAGCTCAATTGAAAGAAACTACTATGAGCTAGCCTCACAAATGAGACAGAAATTCTTCATCTAGGTTCCTATGTAAAAGTTCGTGACTGAAAATATTTAACCCAGTACTGAGATTTATTTTCCCCAGAGACACATAGAGAAGAATATAAGGCCCAAAGCCAAATTAATGTATGCAGCCTGGGAATTCTGAGAGGTGCAGTCCAAGTGTATCTGGAAGATCCCAGATTAGTGACATTGACTTTTCTGGCTCTATCTGGAAATGTCACTGATTGAATTGAGTACTCTGTATGCCAACATATGACTCTAGAGTGCAACATAAGCACTCTATTCCTCTTGGCTGGATTCATACTTCACTCTCTGGATAACTTTGTGCCAATCATCCTTTCAGCCTGACTTACCTTACAAGGTCAATTGCAGGGGTAAAATAACCCCTCATGTAAGCCACCTCAAGTTCATAGAGAAAAGGCACAATATAAATTTAACAAATAATGTAATAATATTTGGTTGTATGAAAAAAACACTCAGTAACTTGTGACTTACAGTTTAGAAAGATATGCAAACCCAATTAAGGCTTACTTCAATCATAATTAGGCAAATGATTGTGTTAAATATGTGAATTCAATATGTGAATCATCTATGTAGCCAAACTGTTTTGTGCAGAAAATTATTTGGAAAAGAATGCATAGTAAAGTGTATTTGTTCATTCATTAGGTAAAGATACATGCTGGCCCCAAATTTGCCTCCTATCTTACATTTAGCCCTTCAGAGGTGAAATCACTTCGCACAGAATATGGGGACCTGGAATGCTGCATTGAAGTGGTGGACAGTGTACAAGATGCTATTGAGCACATTCATAAATATGGGAGCTCCCACACAGACGTAATCATCACAGAGAATGGTTAGTGGCAAAATCGACTTCTCTGATGCAGAAAAACGCACATGTCTGTGTGAGGGTTTCAGGGTGGACTCAGTTGGCACAAAAGAAGGTGACATTTCCCTCGTTCCTGGCTGTCTTCTCTTGCATTCGAAGATATGGGCCACAGGTAAATCCTAATCATGCCAAAATGACAAAACTGCATCATGACATCACAAAACAAGCCCTGCCCTTTTGTCCTTCCATCACAACATATGTAGGGGTATGCAAGGGCAAAGTTTGCATTATAATGCCATAATGTATACTTGCTCCCCCCCCCACTCCTCTGCCATTGCTTCTAGCTATAGCAGCTTCCTCACTAGCATTTCCAGTGCCAGATCTGTGTTACCAAGTCTCCTAAGGAAAGATGTTCTTGTCACCTTCCTTGATATGGCCGGTACTTCCTCATGTTCCCAGAGAAGCGCAGATGGAATATGTGGTGGCATCCTTACTCAATAAGGAACATCTGAAAGAGACCTCCCTATGACTTGTTTTTAATTATTTCTCTCCAAGGCTGCTCTCTGTTGCTAGAGCTTTCAGGTGCCTGTTTTCCATGCTTCTTCCATTGATCTATTTGGACAGAATGATCATTCTTTGGGATGCATCCCGCTATTGGCTAAAAATATATGTCCACATACAAACTGGAAGTGATCGGCAGGGCTTGGAGCTGGTACTTGGGAGTACTTTTAATACTTTTGCAGAGACTGCCATCTCCAGTGAGAACTTGGTGTGGCCACAGGTATTTGGATGAGAAATCCTGAAAGAAGGCATACTATCTGGCCTTCATCCAGGATAGGAACATTGCAACATTGTAACATTGTGTTGCAGATTCTATTTTCAGAAAGATAATTTACAGAATTATCTATGACAAAATACCTGGTCCTTAGTTGCAGACATAGTGCAAACTATCTTAGCATCACCTTAATGGAAAAAATAGTTGCAACACATAGGACAGGTTCAAAGAGGTGGGTTTTGCTGCATTAGAATTGCCCACAGCAACATAATGCTATTATAAAACAGGTTATTCAGTAAGAATGATTTTTTCCCCTTTTGTCATCTTCAGAGAAAACAGCAGACTTCTTCCTACAGCACCTGGATAGTGCCTGTGTGTTCTGGAATGCCAGCACTCGCTTCTCAGATGGCTATCGTTTTGGGCTGGGTAAGGGAATGTGCTACTTGCTTTTTACATGCTTAAAGCTAAACACAAAACATTATCTTGAGGTTAAACCTATCTGCATTTCAAGTACGATTGACTTTCTTTCTGACATTTGATATTTTAACTGGATTTGCTAAACTGCCTTGAAAAGCTTTGGGATATTTTAGTATTAGAGTAATTTAAGTCAAAATGCAGGAAGAATCTTGATGAGGTGGAGTTATACAAGGAGCAGAGCACTTAAAACCAATGTAAGATGTTGCTAAAATCCCCTGTTCAGAAAGTATTGTGAGAAAGATGTAATTGAACCGATGCATAATCAAGAAGCAATTGTCAACAGCAGCCTGTAACAACCAGTGTATGATAAAGTAAGAGCCATAGTTGAAAATATATAGGCATTTAGCATGAGGATGCAATTTAGAATAGAAATATACCAGATATTGGCTGAACACATTTAACTGCTTTCCATTTACGGTAGTTCTTTGTCAGAAAAGGACCCCTGGTAATCTGAATAAGGAGGAACTCTTTTAAGGAGGAGAGAACAATCTGATAAGTCAAGAGATAGAAATGAATAAATGCTGGCAAGATTTTGAAATGAGGGAAAACATGATCTAGATAACATGGCCTGTAACATTAGAAAGTTTCCCCCCCTTTCGGTTTCTTTTTAAATCCATTTTTGTTTTATCTTTCCTCTTCAGGTGCTGAGGTGGGCATCAGCACATCACGGATCCATGCCCGTGGGCCAGTGGGAATTGAGGGGCTCTTGACGACTAAGTGGTTGCTACGTGGGGAAAATCACATTGTTTCTGACTTTTCCGAGCAAGGGAGCATGAAATACCTTCATGAGAACCTTCCCATTCCACAAAGACATATTAACTGAGAATCTGAGTGAAGAGCGTGGTACTTATAGGGCTGTTTGTTATTTCAGAACCTAGTTTGGGAAGGAAATGTGCCTTCTCTTCTGTAGGCATGCAGAGTTTTCTGCACTTTTGGCTTTATGGGTGCTCAGGAGTGTGGAAAGTGGGGGTCTCTGCTTTAGTTTCCCCCCCACACTCAACTGCATTATGTAGGTGACATGTGCAGATGCACACAGGATCTCTTGCAGTGCAGGAAAAAAAAACTTTTGATATTTCAGTAATGAAGATGATGGTGATAATGATGATGTGTCATCAAGTCTTTTTCATAGTTCACTCCAAATCACTGGAAACTTTTTGGCTAGTAGCAGAACTGAATGCCTTTTTTTCCCTGATACTTTTCTTGCTTGGGGAAAAACATTGGGGAATTTTCTTTCTTTCTCCTTCTCTAAAAATTTGTAGCAACTTAATTTTTAAAAGTGCTCCATCAGTTCATGTCTTATTTAATATATTGAATTACCTTAATAAATATTCCACAAAATGAATGGTCTTTATCTTCCAAACATTATTTTTCATGCCTAATATCCTTTAATTACTGGCTGCCTTGTGGGATAAAAGGCTAGGACAGTAATACTTGTATCAGTCGGGGTTTTCACTATAACCCTTTTATGAATATTTGTATCAAATATTTTGTTCATAAATTTTATATAGAATTTTATTTCCCCGGAGACAAACATATTTTTCAAATTTCATGGTTTTGCAAATAAAACTCCCTTGCAATAAAATTATGGATTCAGCCATTTTGTTTGCCATATATATTGTGTTGTACTAGCGATAGGTAACACATTTATGTAGCTTGCAACACGCATTGTGGAGTTGTACTTGATTAGCACTCACCTTATTTTTGTTTGGCAAAATAGTTTTTAATCTTTCAAGCTCACATATACCTTATGAGTTAAGTAGTGATTATTTCTATTTTGAATACATCATTCAGAGCAAGATGCTGATATTTCCATATTAGCCAGCTTCCAACTGAGCCATGAAGCTTATGTTTTTGAGATCCAATATTGGCACTTGATCTTTGGAACTGGACAGGTTTCAGCACCTTTCACAGGCTTAATTCATGGTAGATTTCAATTTAATTTTCCACATGGTGAGTTGTGTATCAATGTATGCTTTCCTGTTTTTCTTTTCTTTTCTTGATTTGGTAATCTAGTGAAAACTTTCCAAGGAAGGTTTTTATTAGGAACTATAAAAACTTCTGGAGAATGTTCTGGTAAACATCAACTCTAGCACTAAATTTTTATATTTCAGATATTTATAACCTATTATTTCTACACATTCCATACAAAAAAAGATAGTACTTAATTTAGTCTCCATTATGTAATGCCCAAACAGAAATTTAATATCCTTTTGTGTTTCCTAACTTAGAAAGCTATGCTTTTACAGGATTTGATATGTTTGAGGTACATTCTTCCAATGGTAGAGAGCTATAAGAAAATTACAGTTGTGATGCTGGGAAGGATTCAGTTTTGTTTTGAACATGGATGTACTGGGCTTTGTTACCTGTTGGCCTTAATCCTCTTCTAACTCCTTGAACTCTCATTAGTTGTGGGAGGGGTCTTTGTTCTTTCCCCAAACAGGGAAAGGACACTGGCAATTTTAGTAAATGTATATATGTAGTTGTGTGCCATTTCCTTAAACTGAGACTCTATTAAAATGCCACGTGTTTTCCTAACCTATTGATTTTCTTTATGTTTGATAACATATTGCGAACTTGTTACATATACTATTTGTTTTCCCATATACTCACATGCTTGGTATCTGATTTATGTTATTGGCATAAAATCTGCCTTTGGAGAAATCATTGAGAGAATGTGTGCAAATTTCTGTTCCAAAGTACCAACTCTGGAAGGTTTGTTTATTCATGACAGAAGCATCCCAATTAAAATAAGGCATATTATATGACAAAAAAATTAAAATATAAAGTACAAGATTAAAATATGTACAAATTAAACAGATCTTGCTAAGAAACTAGAAAATTAGTTGCATTCTGTCATGTTTCCATGGGATCTTCAAATGTACACTGATCAGGATAGAAAGGGATACATTATGTGATGTCAGCATGTCACCACAATCACAAAGAACAAAAGCCATCGGATAGCCCCATTTGTTCAGAGTGTCTCTGGATCTTGTACCTGTGTATAGTCTATCCAACGATTTCCGTACTTCCCAGCTTTCGCCAGACCCAGGTGCCAGCTACTCCACTGGTTCCATTCAGTGTTGATTCCTTGTAGCTTTCCATAGTTCCACTCTGCTTTCAAATTCTTCAAAAATTTCCATTGACTTAAGAAAGCTTTTCCTGGATTTTTGTCTGTGCTGAGCTGGTTGTAGGCCATAGCGAATAGAGAATTTTGGAATGATTTTACGTCAAGATTTTTTTTTGCTGATCTTAATATTGTTCAAATGCTGCTTTATTAATCTTATGCATTTACAATTATTTAGAACTTTATTTTTAATGTTGTAAAAATTGTGGGAATCTTGTGGGTTGATTTGAAAATAAGTGAAGTAGCTATCAATACATCCAATCTAATTTAGATATCCATGTGTGTATTAATTGGTTTCTTCGTTCTGAACTTTCTGGACAAATGAAGGAGCTGAAGAAGAAATAGCCACCATTCTGTAACATCAGTGATACAAAAGGACTTATTTTTACCTTGCACGAAATGTTACCTTTGTAGACTGGTAAATTTGATTATTGATTATGTGCATCAAGTCATTTTTTATTCCAAGTGACCACATAGATTTTCTTCATGACAATCTCCCCCTAACCTGATATTTTAGTTCCAATATTGCATCCATTGCTACTGTAACTGATTCAGTTACAGATCCGTTACTTGTCCTCCTTGGTAAATACTTATAGTTTAGCTCTGAGATTGCTGTGCTACTATCTAGCTGTTTTGGGTAAGTACAGGAATTTTATAGACCAAGGTTAGAATACATTATATAATCATTTCTCTACTGATAAAAGTTTTCAACACATTAGCTTGACGATAAATGTTGAGACATTGATATCATGATTAAGATCACTCTTACCCAATATTGTACTAGGAAATCTAATCAGCTGCTTTGTTGTATTATTGTGGTCTTGCAGCATGCTAAATGCTTCCCAAACATAGCTTATGATCCCCCTGTAGTTTAGAAGGGCCTTATTGCTTTGGTTTATTGATCTGAAGCTAGACTGAACTGAATATATTTGCTGTATGATAAAACTGCATGTATTCTGGATGGAATTTCAGACAAGATTGAAAAAAGATATTTTAATTTTATTTTGGGCATTGGAGAAGCAAAATATTTGGAGATCTGGATAATTTTCATTTAAATAGAGCATGTTGTATGCCCTGAGGGCTTTTCAATAAGATGAACAGCTAACCAAAGAGAAGCTGTCTTGTATTCAACTCTCATCCTTCTTTACAGCAGCCTTTTCAGAGGTTGATGCTAATCTTCAAAATGAGATTAGCATTTCTGTGATAAATCTGTCATGACACTTCATGCCTCTGCTGTTCCTGTGATCGTCCATATATAGGTAGTCCTCAACTTACAACAGTTCATTTAGTGACTGTTCAAAGTTACAATAGCATTGAAAAAAGTGACTTATGGCCATTTTTCACACTTTATAACTATTGCAGCATCCCCATGGTCACATGGTTTACATTCAGATGCTTGACAACTGACTTACATTTATGACAGTTGCAATGTCCCAGAGTCATGTGATCTTATTTTACGACTCTGAAAAGCAAAGTGAGAAAATGAGGAAGCCAGATTCACTTAACAACCATGTTACTAACTTAACTTCAGCAATTCACTTAAATGTGGCAAGAAAAGCTGTAAAATGGGGCAAAACTAACTTAACAAATTTTTCACTTAGCAACATAAATTCTGGGCTCAATTGTGGTTGTAAGTCAAGGACTTGCTCAAATATCTGGAAATGCCCATTAGATCTTAACACTCAGAGGGGTCTCTGAAGATTCAGCAGCAATTTGGGAATCCATCAATACAAGCATATAAATATATCTGTCTCTAAATAATATTTTACATTCCAACACCCATGTATTGTAATGTGACAGTTTCTGGGAATCTTTTCTCCTACCCTCACATACCTCTAATTGTAATATTGTTGATTTGTTCTTCCTTTTATTGAACTATTTTCTGATGTTTGAGTCAATCATTCCAAATCTGTTATTGCTGCTGCTTGCTTTGGACATCTTGCTTGATTCTAGAGATGGAAACACATGCTTTCTATCTCAAAGTAATATAATGGTTGATGGTTCATCTCTGAATAGTGCTTTGCTTTGCTTTGAACAAGTGGTAACAGAAGCACTATGACTATCCAATCACTCCCCAAAAGAGTTTACTAATACATACATCATTTTCTTTAAAAAATCATGATGGGTTTCTAAAAATCTTCAATCTGCTTTAGTTCATAGTTCCAGACTCTTCTAGGAGTGCTATTTCTTGGTTCTGAGAAAGATCAATTTCTTCTGCTCTCCAGAAAGTACATGTTCTTTATTCATTCTAGTTTATTTTTGCCTCTATTAATAAACTCATCAATTTTAGAAAGGGTCTTTTGTTTCCAGGTTAATACTACTATTATTATTGTAAGGCTATGTTCAGGCTCAAATCAATCTGCTGCAATTTTGGAGAACGGTGGAACTGTCTGTAATATAATCCTTGAGGCTGCCAGCAGAATAAATATAGCACAGTGCACAGATGGCTAAAGAACAAGGGATCCATACAATCTACCATCACGCTACTTTTGAGTATCCCCTATTTCCTGTTCTTCTCAGCTCCTCCCCAAGAAATCTTCAGCAGCACTTCTCTTGCTGTGATATTAGTCATTCACCACCAAATGTTGTCCCTGTGCAAGGTCGCTGATTCTTTGTTCATTAGCAATTCTAGGTCAGCCTGCTGTGAGAGTCTCCTCAGTCAAGAGAGAATCACGTTCTGTATCAATGTCTCCAGACAACAGCCCTTCCCAAGCTTTCAGCAAGGCCATTTGCTGAGAATCCCTGTCTTTGATGATCCTTCGGAGGACCTGTATAAGTATTTTGAGCATTGCAGTGATGCCATAGAAGACACCATCCAAAGAGGTGGGAAGTGCTTAGTGTACTGTAAAAATGGTCGCAGCAGATCTACAACTATCTGCACTGCTTACTTGATGAAGCATCAAAAGCTCACGCTGAAGGATGCCTTTGAGGTACTGTGAGCATGCTGACAATAAAAATTACTTCTGTATCTGATTAAATGGACTTATACTTTGGTGGTGTATGAAACAAATACTTAAATATTTAACTGGATATTTAAATCTCATCTGATTAACTCTAATGGGAACTTAAAAAACTGTCAATTCCGAAGACTAAATGTGAATTATTTTAACATTTCTGATTCAAAGCAAAAAAATATCCATAAGATGAAATTTGTCAACTTAATTCATGGAAGTTTGTACTTCCAACGATTATGTAGCGTAATACTTTGTTAATGTCAGACATTTCAAAAATAGTTTTTCTACGCTACTTTTACTTGCAAGCTTTCTGAGAAACATCACTTATTTCTCTATTTTCTTTTTTTTTCTATGGAGAGCAAAATAATTCATTTTCTCCCACCCTGAGATTCAAAATTAGCTACTCATGCTATAATTTCTCATCTGCTATCAAAGTCCAGTTTTTGTGTTGTTTCCTGACTGAGCAACAATGTTAAAAAAGAAATGTGTGGATATGAGAGATGTTGATGCTTGAGTCAAACTTCTGACCTTTTTTTAACAATAATGTGTTACTCCAGAATTAGTACTGCCTTCAATCTTGACTCTAGAAAGAAATAATGTTGGGGGTGGGTGGGAATGTTCCTTAGTATTTCTTGAAATCATTTCATTGCCTTTAATTTATTCTGTACAATCCAATTAATAAATGGTGGACATGAATTCCTGCTTTTTTGCTTAACACAATTTAATATTTTTATTTGCAAATTGCACTTCAGCTAGGTCACAGAAAGCTAAACCAGTATTTAGATGCACATATCTAAATACTGACTTTATCCAATTCAAATCATACCTTCTCCAAATTCACTGATTATGCCTCTCTAATCCTAGGTCATCGACTCCCATCAGAAAGAAAGTTTAAAAAAATGACAAAAGCAGGAAGTTAGGAGGGAAGTAACAATCTCCCAACAAGAATAAGTTGGTCTATCAAACTGCTTTCTAACTTCGTAGCCCTGCCAGAGCTATTGGGAAAAAGCTACATTCAGAAAATTGCCTTATTTCATATCAGACTTCTTCTCTTTCTACCTTACCATCTTTTGCTCTGATTAGCAGTAGATCTTGGGTGTGGTGGCATCTTCCATATCACAGCTGTTTTATTCTTTTCACTGGAAATGATTGGGATGGGACCTTGGACCTGTTGCATACAAAATACTTGTTCTACCACTGATCTATATCATGTTCTTATAACAACTGCGTCCTATGTGTGTTATAATTTTAGGACAAAAGGCTTGGGATAAAAAGTCCTTATGATCAATGCAATGTGCTTTTCCCCCTACCTTGTAGATTGTGAAGAATGCCAGGCCAACGGCAGAGCCTAATGCAGGATTTTGGTCTCAGCTACAGAAATATGAAGACTATTTGCAAATATAGCAACAAAGAAGTTTCTCTTCAAATACAATTTCACATAATAAATACACTGATTTAGAATACAATGTTGGGAAATTCCTTTAAAGAGGAAGATTTAAGATGCTTCTAGGTAACAGCTGAATTTAATATACTAAAAAAAGCCCATGGATCACCTACTTTATTATTGTAGTCTTAAGAAACTAGCTGAAAACTTCTGTACAAACCTTTCAACAAGGCATAATTCAAATCTCCAAAATCTGCTCAATTTTAAGTATAATTAAATGCAGCTATAATGGGTTAGCCAAATCTTTTGAGAACCACTTTGATATAATAATTAAATGCAATTGACTAGAAACAAGATCATGATTGTGACTTTGTGTGATTTTGGGTTACTCAAGATCATAGAAAGAAGGCAGTATCAATTTCGCAAAAATGATGCCTGAAAACAGGATGGGTTTGTCCATGCAACACCAATAATGACTTGATACCTCTAGCTATCATCTATATTGAAAAATACTTGAGAAATCAGAATTAACTCTTTCCCAGATACTGTTTTTAATATACTCTCAATCCTCCAGAATTTTAAATAGCGTTATTCTGCAAATTATCATATCTTTATAAAGTCCTAAAATAATGTGACATAGTACATTTAGCAAACTAGGAAAGATGTGTCATTTTACATGATTATATGATTTAAATAATTTTCATGATTTTTAAAAATATACTATGTTTATTATAATATTTAGCACTAAAATGATAAACTACTTAAGGGCCTTTCCCCACTGTTGAGCTGAAGTGCCATTCATCTATCTTGAGTAGGCAGAAAACCTTTTTGTGAGATTTTCTGTCTCACATGCAAGTCCCTTCCTGCATCTTCCTCCAAGCTCATCAGTGTGGATTACAAATCCCAACAGATTTTGCACATCTTGAGTTTGTTCTTAGTGTCAGAATAGGAGGATAACACAACATTAACACCAATACAGCTAAGGACAATTTAAATTTTTTGACTGATGATAAGATGATGGCAACACCAGCTATTGCCAGGGTATGGTGCTGTGAATGGGAGAACACTAAGGTAAATGTTACAGAGGAAGAGATGTGTTGGGGCTGTGCCAAAGCATTAGACAAAAATGCTTCCCAAACTCTAAGCATAAGTGAATCCCCTCTCCATGAAATATTAAAGCACTACTTTATTTGGAACGCTTTGCAGCTGCTTCAAGAGCTGTTTCTAGTTGTTTCTGTATTGAATGTGCACATACACAGTAACAGGCAACCAGGGAAGGTTTTTCTACAGCTGGTGCAAGCTTTCCAGAGGATGCAATGGATGCTTTAACACTAAGGGTTAATATGCATTAGCATATTTTGCAAAGTGCTCCTTTTGAAAAGTTTGTATAGCATAGTTTTGAATTGGTTTAGCAAATGTAAATATGTTTTAAATAAAACGTTAAGCATAATTTTGGCAGGTGTGACTGTCTTAGCCTGTTTGAGGTAAATTTGTGGTTCATTAACTGTTCCTGAAGCTGTATAACAATATCCATGTTCTCTGTCATTAAAAATAGAGATAAATATATTACATTTTCTTTGTTCATTATAATTGAGCTATATAGTATCAAATCCATAGACACTCCATATTGTTAAACTGCAAACAAATGTGAAACTAAAAATCGTATATTCTGTGCAAATAGTTTAATGAAATGGATGTAGCTGAATACAACTAAGCTGTTTTCAAGTTAAAAATGAAAATATAATGTGATTGGCTTCCTTACCTTTTGATCCCTCATCATTCAAGGTGGCTAACAGAAAAAAATCTACATACATAAAATTAAAAATATAATCCAACACATATATACAGTAATTAGGCCTGGTTTCGGGTCTAAGCAGCTTACCTTGTATTTTTGGTGATGAAAATGAAAGATGTAACAGAATTGTAGTTTACAAAATTTTCAAGACTAGTATTGACCAGAAAATTAAAATTGACTTTGAATCATGGGAAAATAGGCACCCTGACAGTATCAAAAATAAAATGCCTGTGATGCGTGGCATGCCTCTTCACAAAATACCAAAGTGTGGGAAACTTCATGGGGGAATTTTTGGTGTTCTCGAGGATTTATATTCAGGGCTTAGCTGCTTAACCCATCGGAGTATCAGCAGTCTTCTCCATCTTCTCTTGCCTGATGCTCTTTTTTTCTGAGATTACTACAGTAAGAGGAGAGTTTTACCATGAGAATGGGAAAAACCATGATAAAGTAAAGTATCTTTTCCTATGGGCTGTTGGAAGTGGCTTGTGATTCTAATGCTTAATTTCTATATCTTTTTCTGCTTGGTGAGTATAAGAAAACTTTTCCATTATTATTAATTTGCCATATGCTATTTAATTTTTTTGATATGCTTTAAATGAATTGAAACTGAGTTAATGTGAGAGGATATTTAATATAGATTTATTTCTCTAGCTAAATGATCTACTGTGTAAACCTAGATAGTTGGACATTTATTTGAAATATAATATATAAATAGATTGATTATAACTACATAAACAATTTATTCCTTATGCTCCAATCATATTCATGTCAGTAAATAAGCCTCATCATTTCACTGTGATTCCCTGCATTTATATTATTTTATTGATATGACATCCCTTTTCTCAAAAAATATTCCACAAAAGATGGGAAATAGGTGGGGTTTGTTACTGAACAAAGTACACAGCTGGACCTTTAAAATGCATTCTAGACTACTACAAATCCTATTTATACCTGTGATTTTAAAAATCTGAATAATTCACCTTAAATACCTTTGATTTCATTTGCATGATGAACATATCAACAGGATCCCACCAACTATGGAAAGAAGGGAACCAGTCCAACCTAGATACAGTGCATATCCCATTTCATATCTAGAATAAAGGTCATACATATTGTATTCAAACACCACATACAATCAAATGCTTTGTTGTTACATGTTACAGTTATTGGTACAAGAGAAAGGTGATTTTAGGGAGAAGAAAACTCAAAGAATTGCAGGCGACTGATACATGGGATAGAAGAATTAAAGGCTGCTTGCACAACTGGAATGAATGCACACAAGTAGGATGATAAAAAAGGGCTATAGTGATTCTATTCTATTCTATTCTAATTCTATTCTATTGGTGAGTCCTGGTTTCCCATGCACTCCAATATGTCCAAGAGACGGGCATCAAGTATTGAGAAAACAAAAACCAGTAAGTTCCCCAACCCGGGCACTTTCCATATTTGTAAACTTCCATTCCCAGTATTTTCAATAGTGGTAAAATTGAGGAAGATTGCAATAATGCATGACAGCATTATTGTTAATTTTGTTAATCTTTGTGAACAGACATAACAAGAAACCCAACACAATTTTAATGTCAAACTTATTACAATAGATGTGAATTAGCACCCACAGACCGTTCAATCATCTATGCAGTTTGGTAATGCTAAAAAAACAAAACAAACAGAACTAAAAGTATACAGAAATTATTGACTTACTTTGTTCCAGCATAGAAAGGATCAAAAAACTCAGTTATGATATTTACTGCATACCACGAAAGAGCAACCATTGATGAGAGACCTGGCCAAACAATATATATTAAATCAGATTAAAATTACCTGTATTAGGGCCATGTAAGTCATTTGATAAGACATTTCATCTGCAAACAAAGGACTTTTGGATCTATTCCCTGAAAGCACAAAACTACCTCATATGTTTAAAGATTGCAAAGAAGGTTCTTCAAGGCTCACCCAAGATCTTTTTGTCATGCCTAAAAGATATTTTGCTAGAAAGGACTTAAAAGACCATTTCATTTATAAGCAAGTACCTGTATGATTTGTACAGACTAGTATGCATACATACCGGTAATCAAATTGTCACATGGTTAACAAAATTAAAACATCCGAGGAAAAATCATATGAATTTAGTGGTATTTTTAAAAACTGAAATAAATACCCAGAGAAGCTCCATATAATTACTATTCTGATGTGTTTATAATAAATAATTATTTATAGTGTTATAGTGTTAATCTTCCAGTCTGTTGTGTTCCCTTTTTGTGGATGTATGTTGTTTTCTTTTACATTCTTCTTTAATTGTAAAATGCCCAAAGTTGTAGAGTTGGGCAGCCTTGAAATTAAAATATTAAAATTAATTAAATTACTAGCAAAATCACCCAGAGAGAAAAGGAGAATCTGTTTTCTATGACAAAAAAGAAAGAAATAGGATCTATAGATGCTGATTTCTACAAGTTAGTGGCCTCCTGACATTGTGACTCAAAACATCCAGTCTTAAGAAGCATATCTTATTTTCATACAAATGGAGAAAAAGACACCAGTGAGTTGTATTCTTTTTTCATTTTGTGAAAATCACCTTTAAATGTACTGTGTATACCTTCTTCAATGCTCTTTCAGAGAACTATTGTGACCTATTCTAGAAATAAAAAATTAGCAAAACTGCAAATAAATTTAGTGCATTCATTTTTTTAAAAACTGAATATGTTTGGTCTGTTTATCAGAGGGAGACAATTAAAATGTCGTAAGCAATTAAGTAAACATAGTTAAGCTGTGTCATAATAACTCAGATTCAGAACACTTTCTAAGGGAATTATACTTTTATTGCTTTCCAAATCATTCTAAGTAAACTTTTCAATTAACTTATTTTCATATATTTTTCCTTTAACTCATCCAATCCCTTACTTAATACAAATGACAAGGTCTCCCAAGGAACCAGCCAAGAATAAATCAAGATATTTCTACATAGCTTTAAGAAACTTTCCCTTCATAAATGTCCATTATAAGATTTCTCACCTGCCAAAGCAAATACCATTCCACTCATCATGGAAATCTTTCCTTTTGTTCTTTCATCACTGAAACCAAGCTGAGGGCATTTCAAACTGAGTAATGCCAGGAGAGTTCCGCATATCCCCAACACCAGGGATATAATCATCAGGGCTCGACATACTTGAATAAAAGCTGCAGGAGAGAAAAAAATTACCAGAGGTTTTGATTTTAGTGCAGAGCAAGTGATGTATGTTGCTTTTGATCCATTTTTAATCAAAATTGGAAGCAAAGTGGACAGCATTCAGAATGTCACTATGGATTTCTAATATTCAAGGATCTCTTGTAATCAGGACTATCCATTACGATATTTCAAATTACTTTCTGTGTACTCACCTCATGTTGCTATGTGAAAGATGCATAAATAAAATATAGAAAGAGAAAAATAATGTAGTTGGGGGAATATACAATCTTTTCCTCAAGCAGATTCCCACCTGAGTTATTTAGGTAGGGATATAATATTTTTCTCTTGATTTAAGAAAAAAAATCACTGAATTTATCATGGGACTTTTCATTATACCTACTTACATCTCGCAACTGTTTGCACATCTAGTAACTAGCACACTTCAATTGATGAAAACTGCAAAGCAGGAGCATTAAAATACCTGGAAGAAGCAAAGAGCTAAGAGAACATACTATATAGCTTTGCTTCTAAAGAACCATTTGGAGAGATGAGAAGTAAACAACATTGAAGAAAAATAAACCAATAGTTGCTATAGATCTTATTAAATGTATGTAAGCAGATAATTTATTTACATACATTACATACACAAATAATCAATTATGTGATTTTATTAAACGATTAATGCAGAGCATGGCATCACTAATATATCAGACAACTGCCCCATTTCATGGACACGAGATTAGTCTTTACAAGCAGAATGCTATTTTATTATACAAAGCTATACCCTTGTCACAATTCAATACCAACCCATCATAAACTAATTGCTTTTTTCCCTTTTATTTCAAACTATAAATTTTTATACTCTGTTTCTGTCTCTCAAAATACAAATGTAAATTTCTTACATAGAAAATGTTATATGAACTGTTCTTTATTTGTTTTATTTTTAATATTTATAATTCCTATGAAATGGCAAGAATCTGAAGGTAAATCAAATAATATGCCTCCACAAAAAGATCAACCACATTGGAGTGAAGAAAAGTTTATATTATTTTCTTTTCATAACATAATATATAGACTTCAAATGTAGATATTTTTCAATTCAGTTATTTCACTGAATAAATATGTGAACATGCATATCAAAGAAAGACATACCAGGAAGGTTTGGAATCTGTCTCTCTCTGCAATTGCAGGTCTTTTAAATAAAAATCAATACTTCACCCACCACCAGCCAAAAATCACAAAGGCACCATGGACAACATGGGGATGTTTTGCCTGAGGAATGCTGATTCTGTCTACCTACATTTGGCAGTCTAGGTTATCGTGGGTTAGGGTTTCAGATCTGAGGATATTCCTATGAAGCAGTATCTGGTAATTTTCTGAAAAGGGTGCAATGGGAGAAATACAGCAAAACAGATCTGTTCTAAGTTAAAAGAAAACATTGGTTTAAAAGCTATCACCCTTGGCAATTGCTCTTCAATAGAAGTAAAACATAAAATGGAATGTAATTAAATATCACAGCTGGCTATATTTTAGGAATCAGTAAAATATTTCCCAACATTTCAAGTGACCCTAGCAGAATATTTTTATGACACCAGAGTGGTTCATGCTAAAGCTCACTGTCTGAGTCTCAGTCAATAACTGTTCTACTCTGCCTTTTATAAATACAGTAACTACGTTCTATTCCAAGAACCATTAATTTCAGAGCTTCTAGCATATTTGAGGACCCCTTTGGCATAGTGGCCTTAATGTCTTCAAATAACAAGCTTCTGGCAGGGATTACAATTACATTGTTACTCTAGCAGTGGCAGATGACACTACTCTACAAGCCATAATAAGCTTAATATGACATCAATCAGAGCCAAGTCACCACTTAACGGTACTTCCTGCTACAAATGTTTTACTGTCTTGCTGCCACCATGACTGCCATGGCATGGCTTTATGTCTAAAAGAGAAAGACGCTGGCAGTATTGCTGGGGCATAAAGCCATGCCAGCAGTAGTACTGTTGTATTGTTGACAATGCAAGCAATCTTTGCCCTTGTAGGTAGATATCGGGTAAAGCTGAACCTGACATTATGTACATGACTTGAGTATCCCAAATATATACGTACAGCAGTATTCCACTAACTTAATAAGCTAAAACAGGTCTGCACAACTTGCAGAGATAAAAGGGCCATGTTGATAAATAAAAAATATCTGCTCTTTGACGGATGCCAGCATGGCAGCAGTGACGGACCTGGTGGTTTGGTAAGGCCTTGTCAGCTTGATAAAGTAGACAAAATTAAGCAATACCATATAGGTTGGGACTATAGTATTGTTATTGTAACACTATGGTAACAAAATCTTGTAAGACTGAACATGCTTCAGTCTTTCGTCACTTTATTGTTGTGTGAACTAAGGAAGGGCTGTCTGAGGTGTTTTCTCAAATTAGTTTTTTAGAACCGATTCAAGCCCTGCTTATATGACTATCACCTTAGTGGCAGCTCTTCCTGTTTGCTATAGCCTCCACATGCCTGAAAGCCCTTGGCAATGTATCTTCAAAACAGCGATGGCTCTTTCCTGGGAGAGGCAACATTTGGCTAAAGCAGATTTGTTGAGTTTTCCAAAAAAATAAAAAAAATGGCAGCAGGCTGTACATACAAGGCAGCTTGGTGGGCTGCATGTTGTGATGGGCCTAAAGGTTGTTTATTATTTTTATGTCAATATTGTAAAATATCCAGAATGTCTTTGACCAAATTATTGACCTTTCAAGCTGTAGCTGCTACAGTACACAGTGGGACAGGGAATTATGCTTCTATGAGTTAATGATAAACCTCGGCTCTGCAAACTGCATTGGTTGCCAGTATGTTCTGGGTTCAATTCAACATGGTGGCAGTTATCTACAAAGCTCCTAATGGCACAGGACCCAATTATTTCATATTTATTGGATGTTTCAGATAATACTTATGCTGAAAATATAAAATGATGGAGAGGACACTTACACATATAATATGAGCTTGACTCACAATTGTCCTATTCTGGTCAAATATTCATAAGTTTGTTCATAGGATTTGGGGAAGAATCATTCGATTAAAGATTATTTTTTACTTTATTTTTTTATTATGGAAAGACAATTTCATTTCAGATTTATGACAATGGAGTTTAAAATCATTTTTTTCTATATTGTGATATCTTTTGGGATTTTTTTTAAATTTTATTTTTCCTTTCCTCTTTTTCTTCATTTTTTCTTATTTTTCTAGAGTAAAGCAAATATATTTTAATAGCCTCAGTGGTTCCCATGAAGGATTCTAATTTTAATGTTTATGTAAATGTAAACTTTTTGAAATTCAAATTCTAAAGTCTTTTACAGCATATTAAGGATAGAATAATTAAAGCCTTTTCTAGCATCTCGTTAAAAAATTCAATAAAACATGCAAAACAGAAAATGTACACATGGGATAGATATCAGAAAATAGGAGACTGGCACAGACTTATGTTCAAACATCAAAGAAAATGAAAGGCATAGAGTACATATAATTCTACACTCTTATCTAATGGCAGTGCTGACATGACTCAAATTCAGGCAAACTATATTATTTCTATTTGTTGTTTCCAACACTGTCAATGTTTTCAGTACAAATAAGTTCAACCCAATATTAAATCAGACAATTCTATGAATTCTATGAATCTATGAAAACATATAGATTTGCATGAATATTATTTCATGTATTTTGATAACATATATTAAGTAAACATATTGCAATTTGAAAAAATGCAATAGCAACCCATTATTTTATATATATAAAAAAAACAACTTACTGTCTGAACTAAACAGGAAGTACAATGTACTGCACTCAATAAAACCCAATGAAGTTGCTTCGCAATTCGTCCACAGACCTTCATACTTCCAATTTGTAGTATTGACTATATTTGATATTCTCCAATTACTGGATGCAGTAGTAACAAGTAAAAATATAAAACTCAGAAAAACAAGAAGCAATGCTGGTATTTGAAAAGCTGTCAAAGCCATTCTTCAACAACAACAAAAAGAAGCAGTTTTCTTCTCAAGTTGTGCAAACAGAAGCAGATTTCTATCTGTTGAAATTCTGTTGATAGCAAGCAATAAAATAGTTATTTAATATTTATATTAAGATGCAAAAATAAATGTTATTTATCAAGTTATTCTCATAGATAAATGTTTATTCAATTAGCATTCAAGTTTCAGTTCTATTATAAAATAAATTAACTAAATTATCATATTTAAATTAAAGTGCTTGAAACACATAAACTTAATATATAACTTAAATATCAAATATCGCTTTAAATCATCCTTACTTTGATAAATCTGTTTTTATCTCCTATGCAGCACTTCTAGTTCTGAGCCGTATGAGCAAATTTTGGCAGTCAATTTGCCAAAGTTAGGTAAATATTTAGTGATATTTAAGGCTTCAGATCACTTGTTCCAAAAATCAAGGCTTCCCAGCCAGTTCATTGACTTCATTGATCAAATGAGGGCTGCAATCCTGTACAAAATCCTGTGGGCAAAAGCAGCTGAACTCCATTGTATTTGTGAATAAATATATGTGGAGTTGTATAGTGAAGCTTCATATATTTTATGATTTCCAAAAATGAAATTTATTCTATGATTTTTTGTTTTCCAAGGGAAGAATTTTTGTGGTATTCTCAAAACATATGGGCTAATTTAATCAGAATGGTTACATAGCATAGGGCGTTGCCTGTTCTCAGATCATTACAACGCATCTAGACAATTTAATTTGGTGGGACATGTTATATATAAAGTAAATTATCATGCTATATAATTTTTTTCTAACTCTTGAAAAACTGGATGAGGCAGGTGGTATAAATATGATGAAATGGAAAGAACCATTTTGGATTTTATTGATTTTTCCCTGCCAATTCATTCCTCGTCCCAAATCTTCAATAAACCTAATCATGGTAGGACTACCAGATGTGGAGTGCAAAAATTTGGATGACACCAGGCAATCCTTGATTTACAACCATTCGTTCAGCACCCAAAGTTACAACAACACTGAAAAGTGACTTACAACTAATCCTCACACTTATGACCACTGCAGCATCACACAATCAAATTTTGGGGGTTTAGCAATTAGCGTGGATTTATGACAGTTGCAGTGTCCCAGGGTCACATGATCACCAATTCCAGGGGTGGATTTCTACCGGTTCGGACCAGTTCGGACCAGTTCTATAGAGTAGGTAGTAAGCCACTGGTGACATCACGGAACCGGTTCTGGTCTGTGGATGCCGCCATCTTTTTTTGGATTTATTTTTTTGGGGGGATTTATTTTTTGAATTTTTTACGGTTTTTTTTTCTTCTGCATGCACAAAAGCCGAGTTTCCGGCACTGCGCATGCGTCGCCATCTTGTTTGCAGCCTTTGTCTGTAATGTTTTTGTACTGCGCATGCACGCATGTGTGAGGCGCACCCACGTGGCGCAGGAGGAAGCAAACCGGCGGCAAGGTAAGTTAGAACACACCCCTGACCATTTCAACCTTCCCAGCCAGCTTCCAACAAACATTAAGGAGGAAGCCAGATTTGTTTAACGACCAAGTGATTCACTTAATAACAGTAGCAAAAAAAGCTAGTGTTTTGTGTGACTCATTCAACAACTGTTTTGCCTAGCAACAGAAATTCTGGTCCCAATTGGGGTTATAAGTCAAGGACTAGGTGTATTAAATAGCAGCAAACAGCTAGAGTTTTCTGTATTTTTTTTGTAGCCATATCTAGTTGTAAAAGTATTCATATTTAGATGTGGTAGTTCAAATGCAGAGCCCTGGTAGGAACTGTAGCATTAGAACTTGAGAGAAGCAAAAGGGAACATGAATAGCTGGACTGAGAGTGATTGGTCACCTTGCTAGGTTTCATGCCTAAGGCGGGACTAGAACTCACAGTCTCCTGGTTTCTAGGCCAGCACCTAACCATTAACTAAACTGGCTCTCCCCATCACTCACCCCATCAACTGCTCCTGGCTGCAGTCTTCTTCTCACTCTCATATTCCTCCTCATTTGCAAAAGAAGGGGAGATAAAGCAGGCAAACTGTATCTGGGCTGCATAAATGCTTCAGGCCAATGCAGTGAGAAGAAGCGACTGACCCTTCTCTTTCATTTTTCCTTCCTACTTAACCCACAATTCTTACAACTTGGGGAGGGGGCTTGGTGCCTTAAGTCTCTCACCACTAGGGGGACCCTCAGAGATGCTTGCCTTGGGACTCAGAGCTCAGCATACCATGCTATCATTCAGCAGTGGGGGGGAAACCTTACAATTTTAAAGAATTTTGCCCCATATTTTCTTGCTAATAAATTTTCAGCGAAAGATTAATTACATCATTAATTCCTAAATGAAGGGTACACCAAGTTTTGGCTTCTAATGACTATGGTATATGTTAGAATTAGGTTATCCAAAATGGACAGGTCCACAACCCAAAAAATAGTTTGGGTACCAAATGTCACACAATGGTGACATTTAAAGTTACCGGAATGTACAAGAATTTATACTTTTATACACACTTATATTGATCATTTTGCCCTAGTCCCTGGGATTAGCTATATAGTTAATTTAATGGCAAACTACTTGTATACCTTTGAAGTTATCAGCTCTAACCCCTTTCTCCCTTTCCAAAGTATCTTCCTGCTCCTCCCGTTCTCTTTTCAGATCTCTTAAAATATTTTCCCCCTTCATAAAACATTATTAATTTTATTAACGATTCATTATCTTCTTTCCGTTTTTTCCTTAATTCTGTTTTTCCATATATTCCTTCTGCTAGCTCCTAACTTTCCTGGGCATCTTGGTCATTACTCATTATCCTTTGTATGATGTTTTCCAATTTTTGATTTATGCCATCCATTAATTCCACCGTTGCCTTATGCTTTTTCTGTATAATATCCTTTATGCTTTGAAACATTAAATCCATTTCGATCAAAGTTCCGCTCGTTTGCTCCTTCTGTTGCATCTTATCTTGTTTTAATAAATTCCACTTTTAGTCAATAGCCCAACCAATTATTCCAAACTGAGGTT
>JANHFT010005318.1:62199-96359 GCA_032467955.1 Pseudoxenodon macrops | reverse complement strand
CCCCTTCTTCTTTTGCCCTCAATCTTTCCCAGCATTAGGCTATTCTCCAGTGAGTCCTTCCTTCTCATTAGGTGGCCCAAGAATTTGAGTTTCATGGAAAAAGATACATTGTGATAATTTTTGAAGGATGATAATTTTTTAAAAATGAAATCATCCTGTTTTTGGGTATGTGCTATAATAAGAGTTTATTTTGTTTAAAAGCTTAATTTCTTAAATATTTCTTTATGTGAAAAACTTGAATAATGAAAGAGATTAATTAAATTTAAATTGCTTTGAAATACTGTGTATATTACAGCCTAATATCTTCCATAATATCAGCTTCCTTATAATCATCTGTTGTAATTCCAGTTTATCAGGAGGTTATTAGATTGGGGAAGGCTGTTTTATTGAAGTATCAGAATAATAACATTGCTGGTTCTCTTTCAGATTAATCTTTGGTGGAACAGTCTTAGCAACGGGCAACGGGCTGTGTCAGGTTTGTGTTAGCTTACAAGTATTAGACATTCTCAGGAAGAGAAATGAGGCAAACAGGTACAGTATGTTACTGGATGGCTTTCATACCATACTTACAAATTGATACACATAAGGCAGTCATGTCCAGTATATATTTTGATTCTCCATGTAATTTACTTTGTTTTAATGATACAGTAGTTAACTATTAGATTGGCAGTTTTTAATGGGATATAACATTTTGTTCAACTCAGATTATTCCATCTATAGAATTGATAATATTGGCCTGTTCCTCTTTCTTACTGTAGAAACGTTATGATTCGGGCTAGTTTACACAATATGTCATTTTTTGTTATAATTATTTGACTTGCATACAAAGTAGTATGTATTAGGATGTTTCAAGAAAACCATTTGATTTATTAACTGTGTGTCAAAATAATACATATCATATTTATCCATAGGAAGACATGTCTTTCTCCCAGTTAGTTACCTATGTCTTGCATCATTCTCTTCCTTTACATAAACAGAAAAATGTTCAGAACAATGAGAGATCAAATGGCTGCAAAAATCTGTTTACCTTTGAAAATTTCCCAAAAGATTAGTCATAATGGGTTAGTTTACATGGGTTGCTTGCTTAATAAATGTAACCCTCTTTGTAAGGCCTAATCAGTACTTCTTTCATCCAGTTCTATTTTCTTCTCAATGCAGCATTGTCTTACTTTCATTCTGTTTCTACTGGAGAAGAAGGAGTTGTTTTTAAGGATGTCTTTTTTTATCTATAAGATTTTATATAAATCTATTTTCTATTTTTCAGTCAATGTTTTAATTAATTGCTATTAATTCAACATACTTTTTATTTTTCTGCCCCCTTTTCCAGTGTGATTTCTGCACACAATGTATGTGCCATATCTGTATACAAGAGTATCAAATGCACAGATTTATTGGACAGGTGGGAAAAAATCTACATGATTGTTTTCAGTAGATTTGGCAATCCTAAAATGATAAATTTGAGAAGATGGGTATTGCAAATGATTTTTTTTTGGTATTTCATTTCTGACTATTCTTTGGATATTTTCAAAGAATGTTACTTTAGGATAAATGGTATAAGTGAAATAAGCAACAGTTGTATATTTTAGAAAGGGGAATAGAACTCACTAGACAACCCGTGAGTTATTTCAGAAATATTTCTTTACCTAAGCAGAAACACAAAGCAGTGGGAGCAAACATTGACTTTCCTTGTAGGTAGCAGGGAATGTTGGAAGTGGTGGTCGCATGGCTATGGCTTATTGCAGTGATGCCACAGCAGCGAAGCAACCACACATTTGCCAAATTTTAATCCCATGGGAATCATGAGTCCTAGGTTTTGGACGAAGGAGTGAGCCCATTTGAAATAGTTAATTCAAAATTCTTGCCCTGTGATTTATAGATATGCAGTCTTTTCATTACCTCACTGTTTCTTCAATTGGTAGAAATAAAAGTAACAATGTATGGAGATACCTTATTATTTTCTGTATTATCTATTTACTCAAGTAGTTCTGTAAAACAATTACCATATGGGTATATGAATAAGGATTAAAATTACTTGTCTATTGAGAGAATGACAGACTGATTTAGGGAATTTCATATTTAAAACACCTTTTTTGCATTATGTAATTACTGCATAATATAAAATAATTATGTGGTAACTTGAATTTGCAATAACTTACTTTTGGCCTTGTAAACACTAAAAATTGAAACATTTTCTTTTTTATCAGTAATTTTTTCTTTTATTCACAGGTATTATAGCTGCAAATGTATTTGTATTCTGTTTATGGCGAATACCTGCTTTGAGTCGGATAATGGTCACATATTTCACATCTAATCCAGCTTCTCGTGAGTATAATATAATGCATGCAAAATTATATAGCTTCTTGCTACTTTGGATTTTTAATGGGGAATCATATTTGATTTAATTTGAGTGACAGAAATAATTTGGTTTCCTTTTGTGTAAACAGCTTACAATATGAGATAATTTATCTTCACAATTTTATCATAAATATCTTACCTAACAAGTTTCTTTCTTGCCCAATGTTAACACTGTAACATAGACAATGTAAGATAAATGATTTCTTAAAATAATTGACTTTGAATTAATTAAAGGTAATTATTTAAATTAAATATCAGATTAGCAAAATAAATTGCATGTTTGATGTACTCTTAACGAAACATGAACACAAGCTTGATAGCAATCCCAGTAGTTGAGGTTAAAAAAGTTATTCACTTTTAAATGTTTTTAGAATAGTTCTAATAAATTGTTATTTCCAACTTTCCTGATAAGATAAATATTTGTTGATTTGCTTCCTTTATTCATGTAAAAAAAACACCACCTGAGTATAAATATTTTAAACTGAGTTATAGAAGTAAATTTGTTTTGCAATCATTTGTCATCACAAATTCTTCATTCCATTTTTTTGCTATTATTTGTGGGTTTATGTTTCATTTTATATTTTTGAATGAATATTCAAAGAAAATGTGTTCTAAAAAGATCCACGCCCAATTCTCTTTCTTATAATAAAGGGTTTTATGGCAGAAATTCAAGAGGCCTAAGATGCAGGTAGTTTTGGATTTATAGCTGAGATATAATCAGGCAATTTATTTCCTATCTCTAAGCCATAAGCCCAAATATATTTTTATCTTTTTCAAGTAAAATAGGGATGTCCAACTTTTTTCAATTGAAAGTTACATTTTGTCTTTGAGTGCCATGTCATGAGGCACACCTCAAAAGTAATGACTGGAGCCAGGATATAACTTAATTTATATAATTTAATTGAAAAACACCATATTTTAAAGACAAGTGAACAATTATTAATCAGAATACTTGTGTCTCACAACACTCTGGAGTAGCACAGGTGATGATGATCAGAATTATGTAATCCAGCATAACAAGAGAATAAGAAAATGTATGGGAACATGCTCTAGTCATAACTTTGTATCATTTAATTGTAATTAATATGTTGCTCATTAAAATTTCACAAAACTTATAATTGGTCTTTTACAGCTTCTGGGGTTAAATATTAAGCATCTGCATTCTGATAAATAGTAATATACGAAATTTAGAGTGCAGAGAAAATTCTTCTATCAATGTATTGTAAGTATATTGTAACCAAATGGGTGTGCTACATTTTAATAGGATAATTGTTCTCTTGATGATGCTGGAGTCTAGTCCTGATCATCAGCATCTGTGCTACTAATGTTTCAAAAATTTCTATAGTTGAATATTGAAAACTGACTTAGAGCAAGTCAGTTTTCTTTTGTCCAGTTTCTTAACAGTTCAACTTATAAATATCCAGAAATAAGATGCTTAAACTATCTAAACATTTTTTTCTTTTCTTAATGTAGGAGTCTTGTGTTTTCCTATGTTGCTATCTACCTTTAGTCATTTCTCATTTCTACATATGGCAGCCAACATGTATGTTTTATGGAGTTTCTCTACCAGCATAGTTTCTATTCTGGGACGTGAGCAATTCATGGCAGTATACCTTTCAGCAGGTAATAAATTTCAAATCCAATTGCCTTTGATGTGGTTTTTTATTGTTTGTGTATTTTTGTACTTGCCTTTGAGTTGAGTTTGGGCACTGAAGCAGTATTTAAAGTAATACATTTAAGTTTCAGACATTAGGCATGATTTGCCCATCGTTTTTTTGAAGAAGTAATAATAGACTTTGTTTACATAATATACTAAGCTAAACATAATAGTCTACAAATTGCAACGGCTGGCCTCAGAGAGTATACTAAATCAAAAACAGGCACTTAATTTATCCCAGTGTGTAAACCTAGTAATTATTTACTTATCCATAGAAAGAAGATTACAAAAATCATTTTTGGTTATAATATTGATGCCATATGATAGTCATTGCGTTCTTTGTCATTGTTTATTTTGTTGTTCTACTCTGTTCTGTTTACACTCCTTTTGCTTTCTTCCTTATTTATCATTCTATGCTGCCTAGAAAGCCCCACAATGAGATAGGCAGCAAATTTATCAGATAACAAATACATTTGTCTGGTTGAACATTTGAGATGGGATGGTAAAGCAAAAATACTTTTTATGACTATGGTTTTCAGTGAATTTATGTTTCTATTAAAAAATATTTCTAGGGGTTGTTTCCACATTTGCCAGTTATGTCTGCAAAATGGCCACTGGGAAGTTTGGACCATCACTTGGAGCTGTAAGTGCTATTAAATGTCTATAAAATATATGGTTTTTAGATACATTTTGGAGCCTACTGTATTTTGCTTTAACAGAAGTTTTAAGATGTCTTTTAAATGGCTACAGTGAAGTCTAGAATAATGTTCTAATATATAATGTTCAGATTTTTCTATAAACTGCAGTCTACCAAGAAGTAGGATTATTTTTAGGTTAAATATTTTGTGTCTTACATGAGCTACCTGATTTTTTTTTAAAGTACTCATTTCAGTTTTTGTGATAATTCAATCTTGCAATAATCTTGTTTATTGAAAAGTTGATCACTTTGAATTTATTTGCAATTGCAACTAATTTTGTTTAATATTGCAGCTATCTGCTTGGTCCTCTCTGTTAATTGGTTGGGGGAAGAGGGCAAATATCTTCAAATCAGTCCTGACTCCTTGGTGCTGCCTGGAAGAGTCTATGTAGTTTTCTTGGAAAGAGTTTGAAAGTCGTTTGCCATTCTTTTCTTCCTAGAGTTGACCCCAATGACTTTATGACTAAAGCAGAACTGGAACTCACAGCCTTCCAGTGCCTTTAACTACCACATCACTGTTTGAGTTTAGTCCTGCTGAATTAGCTGGACTGGTTCCAATAAAACAGCTAATTTTTAATTGTGGTTTTCTAGGGTTATCTAAAGAAAACCCTGATCCATAGGCAGAAAAATGATATTCATAAGGACAAAATTATTTTAAAGTAGCTGTTAGTATGTTGGTTGTCTACTGTATAGCTAAAATCCGTAAGCATTTTTTCCCTGTATTTGGCTTTTGAAAAAAGAATTTTTATGCAATTGCATTTTGGTACAAAAAATAGTCCCAACTTTTAAGACTGAGCATGTTAATGTGTATGTCCTGTTTTCATGTGATTTTAGTCAGGGGCTATAATGGCTGTCCTTGGAGCAGTATGTACAAAGATACCAGAAGCCAAGCTAGCTATAATATTTCTTCCAATGTTCACATTTACTGCTGGAAATGTAAGTAGCTTTGAATAATTGTTTAGAAAATTTATTTCATCTGTTGTCATGTATACTTTAGAAAATTTCTATGCTTTATTATATTTCAAAATTGAAAGTTTTATTTAAGTCTAGATGACTGATAGTATGGAGCAGTGTAACTTTGCCTTAAAAAATTGAATTTTTTAAGGCAAAGCTTTTGGATTCTTTGTGTATTAAATAAGTCAAATTCCAAAGGGATATTATAAAAAGTGTTAAGATGCATATTGCTTTGAGAACCAGAAACCTACTTTATATAGATTGTAGGTGTAGGTTGTAGGTGTAGGTTGCGTATGTTTTACTAGTCTACAAGAAAAGCACTTTTTTTCTTGATTGCTCTGTACCCCACTTCCCTTTCTGCGATACTCTTTTGGAATTACTGTTCCAATTGGCCTAAAGTAGCCCCAGTACCTAGCTAATCTAATCTTCAGGAACAGCTGCTGAAATGAATGACCTGCTTTCCTTTTTCCTTATACTATACATAATGACATTTCTAGTTTGTGTATTACGAACAGAGGCTAAGCTGTTGAAAAGTGTATATTTAAATCAGAATTTAGTATAATCTGTACATTTGATCATTATACTGTTGACTGCATAGCAGATGCTAATTAATGCGTATGGGATGTTTCTGATATGTTTATAACTGTAGTAGCTTTGCTACTTATTGCACTTTACTAATACATCATTTATTCATTTCTAGGCTTTAAAAGGTATTATTGCATTGGACAGCGTAGGACTTATTTTGGGTTGGAGGTTTTTTGACCATGCATCACATCTTGGAGGAGTTCTGTTTGGCGTGTAAGTATTCCTATTATGATAAATGTGACATATCACTGCATTTTTCTTGTGTTCAAAAAGACCCTGTAAATTGTCATTTTCCTGGGTCTGACTTTACTATTAAGAATTATTTTTAGTCATGAATTACCTTTGTCTATAAGCAGTTCTTGTCTCTCTAATGTATTTTGTGAAAATTTTATTTTGTTTTTTTCTTTCAAGATGGTATGTAATGTATGGGAATAAGCTAATATGGAATAATAGAGAACCAGTGGTGAAAGCATGGCATACAGTGAAGACATGGAGGCCAAATAAATGAAGCGGACTCTCAGCTACTGCATTTCAGAATATATTTGCACTGAAATGAGCACATGTATTGGACACAAGATAGTGCATTGATTGAATCATAACCAAATACTAATTACCAAGACTTTAAGTTCTAGCCCCACAATGAAAATAAATATGCTTGATAAATAAAATTATATACCAGAAACAAAGATGTGTACCTTATTACTGAGTAAGGCTGTATCCCTTTTTGAGGTATCTTAGAGCTGAATTAAAATTGGATCAATTGTTTGATTAATTCATTTTAAAATGAAGATAGGACAATAGTTCCTAAAGCAACAATCCCAATACCACTTTTAGAAGAAAAAGTTCATTCTTCAGCTGCCTGTATTTAATATGAATACTGAACATACTGAAGGTGTTCTCAGACATCATAATTTTGTATCTCCCTTGTATCTGCTACTCAATGAACAGATAGCAGCTGTTGTCAGGGGGGCCTTTGCCCAGATTCATCCTGCGTACCAATTGTACACTTTCCCTGACATGGGGGGGGGAGGGGAGGCTTTAAATAATTATTCATAACATGGTCACTTGTTCATGACTGGATTGTTGTGATTTGCTCTACATGGGCCTGCTCTTGAAGACTATCCAGAAGCTACAACTGTTTCAGAATGCAGCCCAATGAACACTTGCAATGTTCTTTGGGCTCCTGCTCAACAGATACCTGGATAAAGTTAGAACTTAAGCACACATTTTGTCAATTATATTTGAAACAAAGATAAAGCGACTAATATAATTACATTGTGAGCCTTCTCCTGAAATGCTTTGATAACCAATTGACCCCATTGTTATATTTCATGCTTACAATATCAACTCTTAATACTATCAACCTGTGCCATAAACAGCAATGTCTATATTATGTCTTGTTACACAGTTACATTCCTCCACCCTAGAAGGACAGCTGTCTGATTTATATTAACTGACTCTTGTCTAGGGTTACAGTATTGGGTACTAGGTAATACAAATACACTGCTAACTCTAAGCTAACTAAAGACATACCTAAAATGGGTGCATAGATTTCAACATATGTGGCAGACATCCAGTAATACTACTACATTCTCCCATTCCTTTCCTCCCTCGAGGTGGACAGCAAGAGGATGGGTTTTGGTATGATAATATACAAACTACCCAAAGGATGATTATAAGGGAATGTAAACATCCTTTATGACAATAGTTGTTACAAATAACACAATAATTACCACAGCAGGAGGGTCTATGCAGAGGACCAGTGTTAATAAGGCAACTAACAGACTCAAAAGTGAAATATCTTTTAACCCATTTCCATATACCTCAATGGGTCACACACTTCCAGAAAAAAAGCTATTACGACCTTTCCCAGATCCCTCAAGTACAATCCTTGGCCAGAATAGCTTTTAATCTGTTTCAGCTGATAACAGTCTATAACTGCTGTATTGACTGATTAACTTCCAGCTTGATTTGTATAATGTACATGCATTGGATTGCCACTCTGCATCACTCAGGAACCAACTGGTACAAAATACTGCAGATTAATCCTATAAAGGCCAGTTTCACCAATTCTGACATGTTTTACTTAAATACTGCTGGTAAAGGAAAAAGATTGCTGATTTCAGTGCATTAGGAGTGCTTGTATAATTCCTGCAATATCCAGCTGCTTTTGTGAACATTGCCACTTGCTTATTTTTCCTCTCCCCCCCCCCCTTCATTCCGGATTAATCATCTAATACAGGAGTTACTCTCTTCCCCTATTTTAGATTGCATGTATAATAAATTCTTCATGGAACAACACACACATTAGAATGAACTGGCAGGCTGCAGTGATTACAGCTAAGTAGGGGTAAGATGCTTCCTAAAGAGGTAGGATGATAGGGCAGAAAGACTTGGTGAGACTGGTGCTGTGTGTCACCCCTTAGTTCCCCCCACCCTTTCCTCCCCTATTATCTCTCTCCTTCACCAATGCTGCATTAAGCTCCTTCTGCCACCCCGGTTAGGGGGTGGGAATGAATGACTGAGCTACCATCACGTGTTTGCTAGCCTCCTAAAGAAAACCGATTGACCAATGTGTGGTATGAGGGAGGGGGGGGGGAAGCTCATACCGACAATCAAGCTGGAAGTAACTCAGCCGGGGAAGCCACTTCGCGTGCTGCAGAACACCCCCTCCTCCGCTGAGGCACCCCCACCCTACCCCCGGGTCCCGGTATCTGTCACTGCATCCTCGCGAGGTGCTGCCGCCATGGCTTGGCCCTGCATCAGCCGAGTGTGCTGCCTGGCGCGCTTCTGGAACCAGCTGGACAAGTCGGATCTGGCCGTGCCGCTCACCATCCACAACTACTCCGACATCGAAGAAGGGGCGGAAGCGGGCGGTGGAGGCAGCCCTCAGCAGCCCCGGATTTCGTCCGGAGGCACCGCCAGCAGCCGACCCCAAGCCCCTCCGCGGGCAGCCTCTGCCCTGCCGGTCTCCGCGTCCGCCCCCTCGTTGCGGGACAGCCTGGTGGTTGTCAAGAGGCCGTCGAAAAAAAGCGGGGGCAGGCACCGGAAGGAGCCCTTCGCCGCAGAGACTCAATACCAGCAGGATTTCCGAGCGTGGCCGCTGCAGAAGAGAGACACCCTGCCTTGGCTTGGGGAGTGTCGGAAAGCTGAACCCACGCGGGCACCTCCGGCCGCGGGAGCCCCTGCCGCCTCTCCCCACACTGACATCCTGGCAGGGTCTCGCGTGTACGTGCTGCCGGCGGCAAGGCAGGAGGTGAGCAATAAGGACGTTGGCTCCAGACAGGTGTGGCCTTCCTCCTCGCCTCCAGGTATCGCCAGGACGTCTTACAGGTAACTCCTTGAATTTTTGTCTGTGGTCTTGTTTTCTCCCAGGCTGCAGGCTTGACTTCAAGGCTCAGCATTGCTCCATCTCTTCAGGCCCCAACAGATTATGTATATGTATGTGTATGTATATAAGAACCACTAGAATTCTGGAGAGAACTTTATTGATAGTAGGGTAATGTAACAATCTTGAAAGCCTGCCAAAGCAATTCTCCAGCTCTTCTGTAGCAGAATTAAGGCAAAGTCACTTTCTCATGTTTTCCCTGTCCCCTCACTAGGGAATCTTTTCCCAATGGCTTTGCTTCTTCCATGCCAGTTGTGCTCCATCCTCCATGTTCCCAGGTGACTTAGACACTTTCATCACAAATATACACTGATCATGTTGTTATTTAGATTAATGTCCTGTCCTTTCTCTAAGAGCTCAAGTGGGTTCGTTGTCATGGTGGAAGGTCAATGCATCATTTTTTGCTTTCTTTATACAGTACATATGTAACCAAATTGGCACTATGAAATATACTTTCAGTGGATCCTGCATTGTATTTAGTCTTTTATGTTAAATGTAATTTACATTCTATGATATTTACACCTTTTCTCTTCTCAGAAAGCTTAAAGCAATGCATGGAATATGTCCTAAACATATTAGTTTTACAGTGAGCATGGTCAATATATTAGTTTTAATATAGAAATGAATGGGCTGAAGTCACCCACCGACTTTCATAGCTAAATTGGAACCCAAATCCTGGTCCAATCTCTTTAATACACCTGTAGTATTTAACCATTCTTTGTTGTGAAAATAGACCTGGTTAATATTTGGATCTGAGATTACTAGAAGAGCTCAGGCCTAGGTAGGAAAAAACTGGGGGGAAATCCTGAGTAGAGGCAAAGCTGTTTTCACACTATAATCAAGAAAACATGACTCTATCAGTATTGTCACCTCAAGTTAAATTTGATTGCAATGAACTTGTTGCCTTTGCTTGGAAAACAAGGTCCGTTAGGCATCCAGTCTATGTTTACACAGCAACATTTGTGTCCAGATAATTATCAACCAATCCTTTCTTACACACAAATGCTTATTAAATAATAATATATGAAATAGCCCAGGAATCAGGGGCTGAGCGTGTCATCAAAATGATGAAATGTGAGTAACGGTATCGAGACACAAGCTCCACATCCTACATACTGCTATATGATACTACAATGTAAGTACAAAAGGGTCTAGAATTTGAATTGTGCAGTCACAATGCACATATCAGTATTTCCCCCCCACTGTGAATGTCCTGAAACTTCATAATCTGATGGAATGTGATTTCCAGAGTGATACACATACAGGTTTCAGACAAGGCAACCTTACAGTTACTATGTTCTCTCCTAAGCACCCCTAGTCCTTTCAGCATTTTTCTTCCAAAACACCTTAAACGTTACTCACAAATCAACATTATATAATTGAAATACACCTATGTATTCAACGTTAAATGTAATAATTTAGTGAAGTACCAGTACTTTTGTAACTTTCTGCATATGATGGGAAAGCAGATTCAGTTTGCCTGTCTTTTTTCCAAAGCAGCAGCAGCAACTTAATGTTCATTTTGCAAATTAATTTTAGACATGAATATCACCCATGGTCTGCAGGAAAACAATCCAGGCCTACAAAGACAACACAAGGGTTCATTATTCCAGAAGATCACTTTGTGCAAGAATCTAGCTACAAGTCAGACTTTAAGGTAATGTGCTTTACAAAGCTTTTGGAATGCAGACATTTGCTAAAGTTTGACCAGTAGAAAACAGACTTTTAAAAAATGGTATGTTTTGAAAGAAGTGCTTCAAAGAAATACATGTTAATAGATATTAATACATTTAATTATCTACCGTATTAATCAATAAATATTAATAGAAATTTGGAAATAAATAGAAGTCAGGAAAGGTGTCTTGATTTAGCAGAAGCAGTCCTATGGATATGATCCATTTATGTTGAATTGAATCCCAATTTAAGCAATACTAATCTCTGGATCCTCTTGTTTTAAACATATCCTCATTTGGAGCCACTTGTTGATTCATGGAATTACTACCAAAACAAGGTCAGGATATATATCTTGAACTTTAAGATTTAATTGTATGCAGCACAATCCTTTGCCATAATACCTATGCCTTAAAAGAGATCACATTTAGTTCAGTAATCTCTTGAAATCAGCCAAAAACCCACTAAAATTAAAATTCTTGTATTTGTTGAAATTTGTTTCCTCGTCTTATATCAATTATTATCCATAAATAATGGTCATGCTCACATCTAATATTTTGCAAAGACTTTTTACTCAGTTCTTGAAAACATAACAGTGATGAAAAGTGTGCATGCATATTAATCCACCATGACTGAATTAGTTCATAATTCAGCATATTGTGCCTTAAAGGTAAAGGTTCTCTCGCACATGTGATAGTCGTTCCCGACTCTAGGGGGCGGTGTCCGAAGATGTCTCCATGGTCATGTGGCTGGTATCACTAAACGCTAAAGGCGCACGTAACGCTGTTACCTTCCCACCAAAGGCAGTTGCTATTTTTCTACTTGCATTTTTACATGCTTTCGAACAGCTAGGTTGGCAGAAGCTGGGACAAATAACGGGAGCTCGTTCCGTTATGCAGCGCTAGGGATTTGAACCACTGAACTGCTGACCTTTCTGATTGACAAGCTCAGCGTTTTAGCCACTGAGTCCCTATATATTGTGCCTTATGTTTCCATAAGTTATCATTTTGTGCCTTGGTATATTACATGTGCACAAAACTACTGGCATCAGAGTATTTAATTTGGATTTTACCTCATACTAAAACCATCAACCACAATATAAATACATGATCCTAAGCAATAACTTAAATGTCATGTACCGGTATATAAGGGCTTGAGATATTATGTAAGTTTTTATGTATGGCTATCTGGGGGACTGTTCGCTGGGTTTGAAGAAGCTTAAATTATAGCCTATTTTAACTCCATTAATTTTAAAAAAATCTTTCAAGGGGGAATCTGAATAAAATCTGTAATTCAAAACATGATAAGGGATTTTAAGGGATTATCTTCTCCCTCCAGCTCCCTGGTACTTGCATATGGGCATCACAGACAAGTCAAATTCCGTTTAAATGCATTACTTATCTGGTGGCCAAATAGATCATCCTCATGCTGGCAAGCCATGTGCAGGAAATAATATTTTTAATTCCTTTAACAGCCGAAATGCTATCAAATAATGTAGGTCAGCTTTTCTCAAGCAATCATTCTGTATTGGGCTACAATATACCATCATTTCCCAGTATTACAACCAGTACCTCATGTCTTTTCTTTTTCCTCTCTAGATTCCAGAAGCAAAGACAAAGTTTTCTTCAAATCCTTCTGCTGTTTTCCAGGCGCCATCTCGCATTCTCAGTATATAAATCTGGATCATGATCATTTTCTGTTCAACCAGCTTAAGGTTGTGAAAATGAACAGCTATGCAACTTTGTAAGTGCTGGTGAGATAAAAGTAAAGAATTATTAAAAGCAGACATAGTAATTATCAAAGTTTATGAATCTAATATGAATATGTAAATCATAAATACTTGAATTTGAATTGAAGATAGTCTAACTTACTGGAAAGAATGACCTAGATTCACAGAAATATCTTCATTACCATTAGCTAGACTTGATTCCCATTTGAAAACACTGACTTTAGCAAGCAAAAAGGCAATATTTTAAGCAGTATGCTGATTCCTAAGTAAAAAAATACATTGTATAAAATGCATAATTAATTTTCCATCTCCATTAATTCATGGTCATTTTATTAAGGGGCCCCTAAAACAATTTGGGTAGATTTTGAATTTTGTTCCTACTTTTCACTAATCTTTAAATGAGTTTCACCTTTTTACAGACATTTTAATGCCATGTTATTGAGAATCATTACATTACAGAGAATCCATAAATGTGAGTTTTATTTTATTTTAATTACAATTATTTTGTAAAAGTAATTAAAGCATCATAGGAATGAAAGTGCAGTTAGGCCCCCTCCCAAGTTATTTAAACACAAACATCTATACGGATCAACTCTTCTTTTTTATTTTTTCATTTAATTTCATTATTTAATTTAATTTTAACATTTTTATATAGCCCAACTCCCAAAAACCCTGGGCAGTTCATAGGTTAAAAACATGAAGAACAATGAAATAATACATGATAAAAACAAAGAACAAAAGATAGAACAACAAAGTAAACCCACATGACCCAGAATGGGACTTCAGTAACAAAGCCAGTTTTTCAGGGATCTTCAAAGCAGCAGGGTGGAAACCATCCAAATCTTTGGGGAGGGGAATCTCATTCCAGATGGCAGGTAGTACAGCAAAGAAGGAGCACCTCTAGAATCCCAATAAATGGCATTGTTTACTCAAAGGAACTAGACAGCCCCAACCCTGTTGGATCAAATTCGGCTGAGCAGATATTAGGGGAGATAGGCACAAACCGTGCATATAGTATTCATTCTGAGTTACTTAATGTGGTTTCCATCTTCTCTTGTTTGTTACATAGCATTTAACTGTTGGCCAAAGGTCATCTAATCCTAGACCATTTCTGATAAATGGTGACCCAGCCACTGTTTATAGATTTGAAGCAAAGGTGAACCCACCACTTTATGGATCAGCCAATTCCACTGATAATCACCCAGATCTGCATCTTTAAAATATATGAAAACTATGTTCCTGTCTCTTCTCGGTTCCCTCTTTTGTAAGCTAAACATATCTAGATCCTTTCACTGTACTTCAGTGTTCACTCAGCATTCACTATTTAGGGCTTGATTTCCATAACCCGAACCATCTTTATAACTTTCTTCTGATCTCACTCCAATTTGTCCTTCTCCTTTCTGCTGCCCAGAACTGGATGCAGTGCTCCAGGTGTGTTCTGACCAGGTCATGTGAGCCTAAGTGCAAGCTCCTTTATGGCTGTATGACCAACGTATCCCATCTGTAACACATAAAAGCCTAGTCTTTACTGTGAAGTTTAAAAAGTGGGTATGATTAAGAAGTATTACAAACCATCCTGTTTTTTTCTAAGCCAGAGAGACCCCTAAATCATGCTATGAAATGAAAACTGGATGTTTTAAAAGTGAGGTTGCTTTATTTACTTATGCTCTGCCCATTATACAGAGCAGGTTGTCTTTATCAATGTATGCCAAATAAGAAACACAGCTAAAAACGTAACACACAGCCAGAGGATCATAGTCTCATCAATATTCCATGACTTATGTACTTAGAATTAACTGATCTTTAACAAGCACACTTTTTCCTGGAAGTTTTTTTCAGTCTTGATAATGTTTTCCTGAAGGTTTCATTTCCCTGAGAATTCAGATATTAAATTCTGGAAAGAAAACTCCTGAATGGCAGAACAGAGGCAATTCACATTTTCTTGGGGGTTAGTAGCCCTTACTAGTTCGGGTTAAGTATTGAATATTGCACTACTAGGCCACACATTAAAGCAATGGCCAAGATAATTTATTTAATGTGTATGTAAATGTTGTAAATAGGAAAAAATTTCCAAAAGAAAAAAGTGCATGCTTAATATGATTTTATTTAACATTCATAGCTTTTGAGTATGCAAACTAGAACATGATTTGCCTTGAAAAAGCAAAATTACTGCTTATTGCTAAGGAATTATGTGTTATATATGTTATAGTGTGATTTTCAGAGAGATAGTTTTACTTTTTCATTATTTTGGAAGAGTATTTTTGTACAGTATTGTAATTTTTGCTTAGACATTTTAAGTACACTCGTTTTTAATTCTCATTCATTCCTAATGCATATATTTAAGACAGGGTTTAACATAATAATCACCCTACCTTAATGCATTGTTTCATTTACTTTTGCAGAAGTTACAATCATAGTTTGTTGCTGATTCTAGTATACTTTTGTTAGCTTTTGATGGGCACATTAAATTTCTGATTCAGGTTGGGCTTCTCATCTAGCCCAGTAATGTCCCATTTCTGGGTATACAGTACACAAGACCCTTGTGAACTTTATACTGAAAAAAAATCATATTTAACATTCCCTAATTTAAAATGTGGCAAATAACATGCAGCCTTTTTTATATATATAAACAGAAGTACAAGTACTATATAATTTGGAGAAAATTGGCTGCAGCAGGTTGTTTTTTCACAAAACTTTTCTCAATTGTAATCATTCAGCTAAGATCTAAAAAGTTATTTGCATTATCAGAAAGCTCTTAAGGGTGATTTTTCGTTCTTTAAATAAGAGGCCCCCTTGCCTTCCACTAGTGCCATATCGTAAACTGCTTTTGACAATATTTTATGTAGCAATCGTTTTTCCTTACAGTAAAGGGCCTGCTGCTTGAGAATTGTAGTTTAAAAACCTCCTTGAGCATGACCCCTCCCCCACTTTGGAACAATCACAATAATAAGATACTTGTCTAGAAGGTAAATGACAACATTGTTCCTTCAGTAGTCAGGAGGCCAGTTTGCCAGATGAATCCAAGTTACACACTGAACATATTAGGAGGAATGGGAAGGTACAATTTGTAGACATGTTCCAAATTGCAATCCTTGCATGCTTAATGTTTCTAGGTGAAATTCCTATTAATTTTGCTTGACTGATCTAATTTCTTTGAACATTAATCGATTTAATTATTTGTAAGCCTGACTTTTACTAAATGGAGAAAAGTAAATCACACTGCCTACTTGGTTACAGTTATTTTATTTCTTAAAAGAAAAAATATGGCAGAACATATTTGTATTTTATGGAATTAGATAATTTATTAAAATGTATTTTTGTCTACACATTCTTTCTGCTGTATTTTTTCATCTAGTGGAAATCATTTGAATACTGAAAGGTTTTTATGAACTAAATTTACACAGAAGGACAATAATGTAAAGTCATATACTGTATTTCCTGATCTTATCTTTTCAGAGTGGGAAACTACATATTTTCCTACATTCTGTACTCTCCTTTCCAACATGGAACTAGGAATTTATTTTTCTCCCTCTGGGCATCTTCTTAATCTGTTGCCCTTACCATCTTACAAAATAACTGATTTATGGGAATTCTGCTAACATCGCTCATTATGAACTTCCTGGGTACTGTCTAATTCTAGAATCAACCACTTATCACCAAGTTTTGTGCCTTTGTCACTCATTATGAAGTCAGTTTGGATAACTGGATATTCCAAGCAGGTAAGATACATGCAGTTTTTTATTTTGGGTTCCCTGGCTACATCCAATGACAATTTTTGAAATTTTAAAATGTTACGGAATAATACTGAAGGCAAACTCCAACATATTCTTAGTATGGGGATACAGGTACAAATTGGTTCATGATGAATATTAGTAAGCATTTGGTACTTATCTATAGCTTCTTAATATGTTTCCAGCATAAAAATAACATCAGGTATGTTATTTACCTATTACAAATATTTTTAAAGAACTATCAAAATGGTTGATAAAGACATGAAATGTTTTGATAAAGGATATATGTCTCATTCTTCCCAGTGCCTTTTATAGAAACAATATGATCAAGCAATAGCTGAAACAGTTATTAATTTAGAAAAGAAAAAAACCAAGCCAAGAATATCCTGAAAATATAGAAAGTTCTTAATACATTAGCTTTATGCATCATGTATTGTGATTGCATAGCTGTAATAATCTTTTATTGTAACCACAAGTCATATGAAACACAGACATAATACAGAAAATGGAAAACCTTTGATTGATTAAATGGAAATAAAATTATAGCCAATATTACAAAGTCTAATCAAAATTAGAATAGTAAATGTAAAAAAACTTTAGAAGTCTAACCATGAAATCACTGTCTACCTACGGTAGTATCCTAGAAGGTGCATGGAAATACAGGAATACTGTGGAATATATAGAGGGTGTATCAAAAGTCCATCCCCATAGACAATTTATTATATAAATTACATTAAATATTCAAATTGGTTGCCATTTTATTCTAAACATTTTTATTAATTATTTGATGCATTGCTTTTGAACTTTCTAAGGTAATATTTCTTTGAAACAATATTAATAAAACATTTTGTGATTGGCCAGTAGAGCCTGACTTTTGGTACATGTAGCCTGACTCCTGACTCTGTGTATAAACAGTGATATTTAATCCCATGCAATATATATTTTAAGTAAATGAAGCGCCTTGCCATTTTATTAAGCTAGAATGTAGTTGCTATGGCAATATTCATCCTGCAGTCATCACTGTGATTTGGTAGTATGAATTGTTAACATTGACAGGGGAGACTTGCTTTTAAGGGAAAAAAGCTCTTCCAGTTCATTACTTACATACAAAATACCTGTTAAGTTAAAAGGAAGAACTAAATATTGAATCTACATAGGAGATACAGAATTCTTGACTGAACTATGTACACAGACTTCAATATTTAGGCTGAATAATTTTAGAGAAGCACCAAACAATAAAGACTTTTCCTGCCAGATTTGTCATATATCCTTGCTGCCACCAGAATACTGTAGTAACTTCTGCTAGATATGGAGTTCTGTGTACAGTTCCTTCAAGGAATGTGTTCAGCATGTACCTAGTATGGAATATATTTCTGAGCATACATATTTGAGTGTGATATACAAATTGCTTGAGCAAAACAAATAGAGTAATCAGCAAATTATAGAACTGCCCAGATTTAGAGGACACAAATGTAACAGTGACCAAATGGGTTACAGGTAAAATGAAGTCAATAAGTATAGCTCTGGTGTAGCATTTATTTTACTCTTCTCATGGCTCTAATGCTGAGCCATGCAAAATACCATGTAAACTTTATTAAAAAGGGGTAATCATAGAGGCTCATCCAGAGAATGTTGGCTCTGGCATTGTGTTACTAATTCTGTTAAGGTTTTTGCTCTTTTTGAATTATGATTATGATGGTAGTATTATAGTAGTATAGTAAGACATACCATGTCAAATCCAGTTCCCATATTATATTTTAATCAGAGTTTTGAATATTATGGTGCAGCTTGGCTTGAGAAAATGGAAATTGCAACCATCTCTTTTCATGTAAGAAACTTGGGAATGAAAAATAGTACATAAGTCACTCCTTTGTTTTCCTTGTTCACTTTAAAAACTGAACATGAATATTGTTTCTTCAGAGTATTTTTAGTTTTGTAGTACATTTTTCTACATAAATAAATATAGGGTAAGGTGTCTACTGCAAATCAGCAATTTCTCTCAATAAAAATGGGTACAGTACTGAGATTTTAAAAGATTAGTACAGAAACAGGAATGGCAGAGCCTGAATTAACATGCAATGAAGATAAAGATGAAAACAGCATAAACATGAAGCAGTAAATAAAACAAACCAAGTAGTCCCATCTTACTGTACTTAATAAAGAAAATTTATTGTAAAGGTATACACAATTATACATTATAGTACATATGATGATAAGGGTTTAAGTTGGTAATCAATGTGGACAAAAATAGTCCTCAAGTATTTGAAGGAGCTATTCTAGGAAAAAGAATGTAGGGTGTAGAATTAGACTGTTTCATTCTACGAAGTTAAAATAGCATAATACGTATCAGTCTAATATAATAGCAAATATCTCACTTTCCAATGAAGATATGCCCAAACTACAAGTCAAACCTGAAATACCACACATTTTAAAGGGTAAGATTTTATGAATTATCTGCTCTGCTAACTCAGAACATCAGGTTATTTTTATTATATTATCAATGTTATGTAGGTTTTTTTTTGTTTAAACTTATTTTCAGCAAAGAAAGCTTCCTGACAATACAACTGAAAAGGAAGCCTATTAAATCCCAAAAGCTTCTCAGTGAGGTTATAATATAATAATTTGAAATCAATTTCATTTTAATCAATTTTGAAAATTATCTCACCCTATTCCCTAAAGTTTTGCTACTTTAACATGATTAATTCCAGTTAAGATGATATAGCAAACTGCAGCAAAAGGCTCTAACATCTCCTTGTGACCATGTCCATTTAAAGAGGAGAAATATATGAACGTAGGGAAAAGCAAGACTTGTTCCTTCAACAGAATACTATAGCTTAGTATTATATCTGAACTAGTCTATCGTTATATTTATCCATTTAATCTCAATCCCAGAGACTGCCAATCCATATCCACAGGTTATATTAAACTTTCTGTGATAAGTAACTTCCGTGCTAAGCCTGCAATTTAAATTGTGGTATGCTATCTTTTAACTTTCACAGCATACTTAGAGCCAGCTGCCACTAATATCTGACAGGTGAACTTCAAACTGATTTTTAAAAAAGCGTTTTCTTAAAAAAATATTTAAAAATGCTTTATTTTTAAAAATAAAAAAAACTTGGTTGAAACATTGATTTGTAGCACTCAAGTTAACTTAGTCTCTACAATGTAAACAGGCATCTGGACACAAGGAATTTGGGCCATTATCTTTATTCAAGCTTTATGCGCTTTTTCAGTCCACATCACTGTTCATCATTCAGTATTCCCATATGTTTATTTGTAAGGAAGTCCAGAAAGGGAATGTTACAGATAGCTTGGTGAATGTTCATCATTGTGACTTCTCTTGGAATCCTGCAGAGAAAATGCAGATGGAATGTAACCTTTGAAGCATTTATATGCTACTTGATGAAGCAACAATAACAACATTTATAAGGAAGAAGTCCAACTTTCCCTAGCCTGATGTCCTCCAGACTTGTTGGATTGTACATCCTTTTAGTCACAATGAGCAGCAGATAAAGGGATATGTGTTCCAATATTTCTGGAATATCAGGCAAATGAAGACAGCTATACATGTGCTTTAAGCACACTATTGTTGTCATAATAAACAATTGCTTCAATTATCATTAACTATTTCAGCTTCCTTACAATTATATAAGCAGTACTTTATTTAAAAATCCTACTTAGACATAGTTTAAAAAATATCTACATATTTAAAACAGATCGTATAGTAATATAAAGTTATTTTATATCATGTAAAACTATTCTGTGTACCAAATCCAGTCATATTTTACTTTGACTGATAAAGATTCTTAGGAGTTTGTCTTTTCTTTCATTTGCCCCGATTCCTTATCAATTAAAAATGAAGGATGAACCTGGGAATTTCTATATGTCAAGCAAGTTATTTATACTGAGCAACAATTCTCTTCAAGCCATTTCTGAGAATTAAATTTGAAGATGTTCCATGTTCAGAAATTTCATGTTTCCCTGCCTTTTTTCCTCCAGTGAAACCATTGCTAAGAACTGCTCAGTTTCAAAAACAGCTTCTAACATAATATTGGGAAAGGGTAGGATAAAATCCCAAAGACAAAACGATTGAGCCAAAACATGGAACAATCAATACCTTGTCCTTGCTCAGGAGTCTTTTGGAAATCTACTATATTTAATAGTGCTATTCAATTTTAATATATTTTCTCTAAAGCAGGGGAATGTAGACTCTAGATTTGTACTTCATTTGCAGTTTCCAGAACGCAATTTGGCAATCCAAAATGACGAAAAAGGGTAGGAATATTGGAAGATATGAACTTTGGAGAGAACTTTATAAAATGGATAAGATTGATTTATATTTCATGGAAAGTACAAATAATGGTATAAGATGGTATAGGAATGGAATAGTATAGGGTTTCCTGCTTGAGCTGGGACTGGACTAGAAGACCTTCAAGATCCCTTCCTGCTCTGTTATTCTGTTAATTGTCATTGAAGATTTAACAAAACTCAGTGAGATACAAAAAGGAATAAGCAAAGGAATGCCAGTTATCTTTTGTTTATTTTAGTGCTGTGGTGGCACAATAATTAGAAGGCAGTATTACAGGCTAATTCATACAGGTCAATTCTCACCAGCTCAAGATTGACTCAGCTTTCCATCCTTCCGAGGTCAGTAAAATGAGGACCTAGACTGTATTCATCCAATTTTCTCATTTTATCTTATATCTTTATTATTTCAAGAATAGCAATAACAATAGCACTTAGACTGCACCTTCTACTCTTTTCTTTTTATTCTTCCATTTTTGAATTAGTTTTCCTATTATAGCAATAACAATGGGACTTAAACTTATATACCACTTCACAGTGATTTACAGTCTTCTCTAAGTGGTTTATATAGACAGCATCCCAACAATCTGGGTCCTCATTTTGCCAACCTTGGAAGGATGGAAAGCAGAATCAACCTTGAGCCAGTTAATATAGATATATTTAGAATGTAGATGTGAAAGTTAAACGTATACCTGTTTCGAGGAGCTGCTTGGTAGCCAATCGCCAGTGCTTCTCTTAGAATGTCGCTGACCAACTGTTCTGTAGCCTGTTGTAGAATGCATTTCAGAAATAAATAATGTAAACATGGACGAATGTTTTTAAGTAACAGAGGACATATTTCAGAGTATTTCATACCTCAGATTCCTGTGTATAAATTAAAATGCATTTACCAAAGTAGCCTATGGAAAATTTCTTCAAATTGTTCTACAAATTCAGAAACATAACATTGAGAAAGCTCTGGATCCCATGAAGTAAAATGGCTTCTTCTCTGTTGCTGCTTCTACTCCTACCTGCTGGAATACCATCCCCTGGAGGGTTTGTCTACTCCCAGTCATACTGTCCTCTAGTAAAGCTATAGAAAACTGCCTTCACCAATACCAGGTGCAAAAGTCCAGCAATTGTCTAACTCCCAACTGTCTAATCCCAACTGGTCAAACTTGGGTTGTGGAAAAAATATATATTAACAACCCCCTCCCCCCCCCCAATGTATTCTGTCTCTGCATTTGGTTTTGTATTACTACAGCATTGCTGTATGCTATTTTGAGTCTTTTGATTTAACAGCTTAATACAGTCAATAAATTATAAATTATTATTAAAATAAATATACCACAAGACACTATTATCCTTGTTCTACCTGCAGCCGATACCTCATAGCTTAAGCTAAACTTCTGTATTTAATTTGTCTATGATTAAGACTACTTTAACACTAAGAATTTTGTTAACAGCTTACCTTTAAAATCATATCTTCTATTATAAAAGCATATATATTTTTGTGAAGTTCCACAGGTGGAAAGGAAATCCCTACCTATAAAATAAGATGATATGTTCATAATTAACTTCACAGACATGTATCTTCTTCAGAAGTTAAAATAACTCTTAGAACTGGTGATAACATTACATTTAAAATTCAATAGGCATAGACTGCTATATGTTCATAGAATTGTAGTCGTTGGAAAATTAGCATTTTGTTCTGAAATATTAAAGCCGTGTTCTTAATAAGCTTGCTGTACAAAATGCAGCCATTCTAAACAGAATAGAATTTGATTATAATGTGCAAAAATAACAAAAAGCTTTTCTTCTGATGCCTAGGTACTGGGCTGCTTTAAAATTACACTTCCTAAATATTTCTGATAGGATTCAGAAATATTTGAAGGATTCTGAATTTGTAAACTGAAGAATCACTAAATACATATAGATTTTGTGTATGGTTGTGTACGTGTGCCTGAGTGCATGCATGAATGTGTGCCTGCAGATAAGATGAATCATATTCAGTTCTACTTTTATCTTCTGGAAAGAATCTTGTAACTTTGGCACTTCAGGTGGACTAAAATTATTATAAAAAGGTACGATGATTATTATGGAATTTAAAATTCAACATTTGCTGTTTTTTAGTGCAACTGCAGACAGTCCCCCCTATGCCCCCCCAGGTAAGAATTTGAACCAATTACTTTGGGGTCCAGATAATGCTGATTATAGAAGAATGTTTGACTGCTGACAGTTCTGCAGCTTGTGATCCTTATTTCCTAGAACTGAACATTTTTATTAGCAATTGTGAAAGCAATTGGGGAACAAAACTATAAAAGGGTATTCAAGACTTTCTAGCTTGTTGAAGAGACAACAAGGCAACTTGCAACCATTCTAAATATTACATATATTACACTCTAAAAACCTAAAGATAATGAAAAAGTTATCTTTTAAAAATTATTTTATTTACCTGTTGAGCAGTCTCACGCACATACTCAGATGAAGACTGTGGTGCTAAGTAGAATTTGGTCTCTTCTTGTGCCTCTTCCTGTTCCTTTTTAATGTTTATTTTCAGAGGTTCAGTAATGTTAAGAATGTCTACTTCCTCATCATTGTCAGATTCTTGTTTGAGGAGCTGCTCTAGTTCTATAAGCTTTCGACATAGCTCTTCCCCAGTGGTGTAAGATGATGAGCATTCTTTTCCATGTAAAGCAATTAGGCACAGAAGACAGGATTAGCAAATAATTTCTATAAAGTGACATGCAGTTCATTGCAAATAAAACAAATTACAGGTGCTATGCCCAGGAACATAAACTCCCAATCCTCTACTATCCAGATATCTCTCAAGATTCAATCATTATATCAAAAGATATAATAACAATAATATTTTCTTAACAATATTAACAAAAATATTTGTAAATTCAGAATTGTTAGTTTTGGGTTTGAAGAAATGGAGCCCACCCAATTCAATAAAGTATGAATGTGTATCTGTATCTATTTCTGTTCATGTAACAGTCACTAATAAGGATATTATGTCCCTTACAACTATAATGAGTAGTCCATACCACAGGATTAAAAAAAAAAATGTTTATCACATTTCCCTTGTTTCAGGACCAATTTATTTCATTTATTGATTCATTCACTCATTTCTCCTGAACCTCCCCAACCAGTCCCAAGTAATCAGAAGACAATCCCCCACTTTATAGGAAAACTGTTAAATATAGCATTTTTATACATGGTCCTATAAACATATTGAATCATCCAAGCAAAACTGATGCTGGCTTCAGGTGACAAAGATGGAAACCTAATCCTATCATTTATTTTCATTCTACAAATTGTGCCAAAATAAACCCTTTGAGGTTCTGAAATTAGACTCTTTACCTGGCTCATTGTCTATTTGTGTCAGCACATCCTCTATGGAATCCTCATTCCTAAAAGCGTCTGGATCAGGTGGTGTATAGCCATGGAAGCGACACCAGTGTACAACCTGCTTTGTTTTCAGAGGCACAATACTGTGAAATTTAGGATACTTTTCTATGATTTCTTGAAGGATTTTACGTATTGTCAAGGCTCTTTGCCACTGCAGATGAAAAAAGGAAGAAGAAAAGAGTTGAATGGAATCAAATATGTATATCTTTCATTATAGTTACATTATAATCTTTTACATCAATGGATCTGTATGCATTGTAAGAGCTAAGTAAAAAACTATAGATAACTGTTATCTCCCAGATGGTGACCAGGTGATCCTCTACTGCTTAATTACTGCGGGTCAAAGTCATATACAGCAACAAGGAAACCTGTGTGCATCTGTGAAATTGTTCCAAACAGATGACTTCTGTAATAGATGATCTCACAGTTCTAGCCATTCTATATTCTGTCTTTGTGGCTCTAAAATAGGGTACATCTAATAAATAAGAACAAAAATAACATCAAATAAACAGTTATACTTCTATGCTTCTAAAAGCTCAGGAATTGAAAACCTTTAGGACAAAATCATTTTTTTTGTTTTCAGTTTGTTACATCAGAGGACATTACAATCTATCATGGAATGCTTCCTCATTTTTCATCACAGTACTCACAACAGAAGGTTCATTTTGCCAAGCAGAAAAGAGACATTAAAAGCAAATTAAAAAACCCTTGGAAGTATGACAATATAAAGGCAACATTGGGAAAAAGTTGCTATTTTGTCACACAAAAGATCTGAATTGTATAATGTTAAGACAGGACGTGGAACTTTTAAGTTCAGTTACATTTTATTTAGCCAAGTATTAATAAATCTCTGCAAAAATGGCTATGTATTAAATGCAAGAGATATTTTTAAAATAATTTCTAGGGATTTTAAAAATCACTAGATTTCTGAAGGACAGTGAAATTCAGCTTTATAGAATACATTAAAATTACCTCAGCAGCTCTTCGTTTTCCAATATTCCAGGTATAATATTGTTCCACAGAACTGGCACAGAAAGGATTGGCATCCTCAGCTAAAAAAACAAAGAAAGGAACACCAAAAGCTTAAATTTTTTAATAATCATGGAATTTAATATATTATATGTCAAGCGTGGGTAAATTCTGAGTAATCCTATGATTACAATCCTAATGCCTTCTTATGCCACTCCCTAGGGTGCATAATGTTCCTGTTGCCACCTTAGTGTCTAACACACCTCTTGATAATGCAAACGCCTTTCATTAGGGGGCAGTTTCAACCATTTTGAGAAATACTGCTCTATAGCAAATGCAGGCAGATGGACCAATGGCCATACTTAGTATGAACTGAGCACATTACACCAAAAAATAACTGTTAAACAATGTTTTCATTACTTCTCTCAGCAATTAATGGAACGTTCTTCACAATTGATGTCAAAAGTTGTGGGAGGTTGTCTAAATATTCTTCCCTGTAAAAAATAAACAGGTGGCATTTAATATAGAATTTATTTATTATAGCATAGTACAGTGCTTTTTACACTGCTTCTACTGTACAAAGAACATGCATGTACAGATACTGCAGTATTACTGCCTATGGAGCGCAAAGGGAAATCTCTATGTACATAAAGACAGTGATGTTTGGACAAATATTTTCAAACCTTTCTCAGCTTTTACATTTTGGAAGTTTGTATTTTACATTTTTGTGTTAAGTTTACAGAAACGTGATACGAAATAAAGAAAAAAAGTGTATAATAAACTTCTACTAAGGTTTTTTTTAAATAGGAAATTATGCTGTCGTAATTTGGTTTGCAATAAGGGCAGGAGTCTGTGAGGCTCATAATAGACGTTTCTCATCTCAGGTCTATAGCTGGATATAGCTATTTATATAGCTTGATATGGCTCTTAAAGTTTGAGACAAAGATAGATCCGAACAAACAAGATAGTTAGTTTCTATGGATCCAATGCTGCATCTAAAATGCAGTATATCCACTGTAACTATTGTGATTAGTGTAATTTTAATTTGCATCTGTGAAGTATTTCATACCAGGATCTTAATATACTGTGATTTATCCAATGTCCACTATAAAGTCTCAACTGCTTGGATTGAACAAAAGTAAAATAATTCTCAAGAAATTTCATTGCAACATGTTGGGATGAACTCCCAAGAAATTCAAGTGGCTCATAAAAATATAACCCATATTTTTTACAATAGTCATTGCTGCTTGTAGTAAGTTATTTTAACTTCACAAAGATAATTACCCAATGGAATAATTTCCAAGTTCTGAACTTTCCTCTGTTTTTATTGTCGCTTGAGCATCCTGAGAGACTGGAATACTGCAGCTCTGCCCTGTTGCATCAGGCTCCAGCTTCACTTTAAAAGATAATAGAATATTTAAAAAAAACATTTTTTTTAGGCAAATGAAAGGCAATGATAAGTCTTCTGTTTCAATTAGGAATTGGGATTTCCTATTAGGAAATTAGGAAAAAAAACTACAGGTAGTCCTTAATTACTATAGTTCATTTAGTGACTGTTTGAAGTTACGACGACACTGAAAAAAGTGACTTATGACAGTTTTCACAAGACTGTTGCAGCATTCCCATGGTCAAGTGATCAAAATTCAAATGCTTGGCAATTGGTTCATATTTATGACAATCGCAGTGGCCCTGGGTCATGTGATCACCTTTTGTGATCCTCTGACAAACGAAGTCAATGGGAAATCCAGATTCACTTAACAACCATGTTACTAAGTTAACAATTGCAGTGATTCACTTAACTATTGTGGCATGAGAAGTCACAGAATGGTGCAAAATTCACTTAACAACTGTCTTGCTTAGCAACAGAAATTTTGGGCTCAACTGTGATCGTAAGTCGAGGACTACTTGTAATTTTTCTGAAAGAGGAAAGCAGAGATTTTAAAGAGGAAACCTGGCACCACAATGAAGTATTATTTATTGACTTATTTATCAATCAATTAAGTCAAATTTTGGAACCACCTATCTCCCTCACAGAGTAGTAACTGTAAGTGTAAGTGGATGGCAGGAAAAAAATACAATGTAAAAAGTCTACATTTCAAAACCTATTTTTTGGGGATTGCTGCTTTTTGTGTAGTAAAACTGCCTTAGAACTTGGTATCTTTGATCTCCAAGTGAAAGTACCATTATACTTTTAGAGATGCCCAAAAAGATTTCTTGATGTCAACACCTTCATCAAGGTGAATGCTTTATCATCTGAACCCTGCTTCACTTGCATAATCATACTGTCGAACTAATGGCTAGTAACTACTAATGGCATTTGATCGAGGCGCTTCCACTAAGGTGCAAGTGAAGCAACCTTCTTAGCTTAGATAACCCTGGCTATATATATTCGGTTCGTTGGTAGTGCCAATGAAAATATTTGCAGAGGTATATGCACACACAACCAGAGAAATTCTCTGAAGCAGCCACATCAAACCCTTTAATGCTTTCAAGAAGTGGGACTCTGCTGATATCTCAAAAGTGCTTTTTTTCTTCAGAAGGCTACTGGACTGTTTTTTTCTTTGAAAAAATCTTTGAGGTAACTGTGATCTGGATGATTGAGAATATCCACAGGCATTTATATTCTGCTGATACCAATTCGCTTTGCAAAGTACCCCTTCTGAATGCTTTGCACAATCCCACTAATTTCCCAACTATTATAAACAACTATTATAAATTTCTTATCTATGTCATGAATAGTGGCCATTTCCAAGGCTTCATTATGACAGTGGGCAATTCTACCTTTTGTAACAGTCACTTCAGGAGTGCTTGGGACAACGGCACTAGTTGTAGTCATGGGTGTAACAGTCGTTGCTTTGCTGGAAGAAACCGACTGTATCACTGAAAGAGAAAAGGAATATTGGTAATGTAGACAAATATGTTTCACTTTTAATACTTTTTCATTTTTGTTGCTAAATTACTTCAATAATTTTAGCAGAAAATGATGGAAATTTTAACAATGGCTTTTTGCAACGGCTCTATGCGTGTTATCTGGACATTTTTAAAATCTGTTCTTTGTAAAACATTTTTTTCTGATTTTACCTGGATACTGGAACCATGTTCTCACTATTATGCATAATCTGGTGTTGGTTTTAATAATGATAACACTGGACATTAAAATTGTAAGTGTGTATTAATTATCAGTGTCAATAGGATGTGATATGCATGGCATCAAATGTTGTGCTCCAGACAATTTAAAGTCTGCTCACCACTAGAGCCAAATTTTTCCAATTCTTTGCAGTGCAATAGATTCAGAAAACTTAGAAGAGAGAAGCCTGCAATATTGAAAAAGAGATTTAGGCAATGTCTTGTCAACTACATCCTACCTTTGTTCACAGGCATCAGTATAGTTTGGACTCCTCCAGAAGCATTGCTGACACCAAGTTGTTTGAGTTGGCTGGGTACTGTCAAAACAGCCTGTTGTGGGCTGCTCTGGTTGGAGTGGATCTTTAGCAACCCTACATTAGAAATGTATTAAAATGAATTATTTCTTCCTTTCACATAGAACAAAGATAAAAAGGAAGCTCTCCTATCTATGTATCAGTATGGAGAACTAGGTCTAGTGCTAGATCTATCTCCTCCTACCAAGACCACTGGAACTGGTCCTAGTGGAGAATTACAATATCATATTTTCCATCCCCCAACCTCCAAAATATGTCCAAAACTGGTATTAAGGGCTACTGAGAAATCCAAGAGAACCACCAGGGATGCTTTATATCAATATATATATGGATGTCCATTTCGTACAAGGTAAGATCTGATTATTTGACAAGATGAGATTGAGGTTTTGCTTCTCATCCAAGAAGCTAAAGAAACTGAAACATTTTCAAGGAAACACAAAGTCCAGTTGCCTTTTGAAAGAGTACCTTTTGGACAACCATGACCCGGATGTCTGAGAATCTCCAAAGATATTTGGCTCAATTGATTTCACTCTGTTTCCTAAGTAGATCTTGTACTCCTTAAACTCCAAGAGTTTCTCAGAAAACCAATGGGTTTTCCACATTCAAGAGAAAGTCAATCTTAGTGTTTAAGAGATTGCAGAATCTGGTGGAACTGCATGAGTTGATATTTGGGGAACAACATGTCCAATTAACAAAATGTTATATGTAGTATTCTAATAGACATCGATCTTGTTCTTGCTTGGACTTCTACAATATTTTTTGAATCAATTAACCCAAGTAAAGCTTGCACCCGTATACATTTCAGGTCATACACCAGTGAGTTTTGTGTTTAGTTTGGATAAAAGCATCCCACTGACTAATTCAATCTTTTAGTTCTAGATTACCTGATACTGCAGTTTTTGTGGATGCTGGTGCTGGGGTGGTGACCCAAGAAGCAATGCTTACAACTGTGGAGGAACTTGTTTTATTAGGTGCAACTGATGCTGGTTGCCCATGATTGGCAACAACCTGCTGTTGCTGCCCAGATGCCTTCACAATGGGGCCTGCAGATGAAGGGGAGCTAGAGCTTGCACTGTCTGCTTGCTGTGTTAAAAAAAAAAACCCAGGGAGAGTGGAAAACACAATTTTCAGCTTAATGATCCAATAAAGAAAATAAAATAAAAATTCTAAAAAAAATTATGAATTAATTATTCTTAAACTATGCATATACAATATTTTTAGTTGAGAGTTAGAAAAGCAAGGGGAATCCGGTTCTATTGTATATAACATTTACAGTATTTTCGTAGTGCATTGTCAGTTTCAAGATTTCATACACTTCTCTACTTTTTACTAATAGCACCCTTGCATTTCCACCACAAGAGTGAAAAGGGAGTCTTTTTTCTTCCTTCTGGTAACATTTCTTTTCCATAGGTTTAGTGCGAGGACATAGTCTCAAGTCTTCTGATGCAATCTTCTCAATTAAGCTATGCGGGACTACAGCAAATTACAGTCTGGATGGGACCTTGTCTGGGAACTCCCAACAGACATTTTCTTGAGTACCATGAACAAAAAAAAGGAGGAAATCCAAATAATAAAATACAAAAACATTCTCCATAAACATCGTACGAGGGCATGTTTGCCAAAGGTCTCTTGTAAATGCTAACATTTTTTCACGCAGCAGGATGGAGCCTTAACACTTAAGTAACTTTGATTTCCAGGGAGTAAGGAGGTGATTTCCCCCCAGCACAACTCCTCTGTTTTTTTAATGCATTTGAAGTCTGACATGCAAATCAAGAAATACTGGTGCTAACCTGAGGAACACCATTTGACGCAAGTGTCACAGCTGAAGTTGTTGCTGCAGTGATCACCCCACCTGATACTCTCAGCACAGTGGTTCCGGGTTTTGAGAGCTGTGATGATGCTGGTAATGATTTCAGCGTATTATCTGATATTTTCATGAGTGAAGCTTGCCCGCTGGAAGCTGCCTTTAAATTTGTAAATGAGTTAAAATAGAAACAATATTTTTATAAAGCAGATAGTACAACTAGTAGGAGAATAGAAAAGATACAAACATTCATGATGTTTTAAACAAAACCTCAGTATATATGCAGGTGTTCAATTTTGTTACATCTTCTAGATTTGAGAGATATTCTCAGGAATAGTTTGTGAAGAATAAGTGAAAATTGTTATGGAGGGTTAAAAGTTCTGGTTTGTATCTCAGGGTACTTTTTTTTGAATGCCACATGATATTAAAGCAGGGATAAAAGAAACATTCTCGGGCTGTGTCAAAATTGAATCCTTTCCTTTTCGGTCAAAGTAGAAATCACATAACAAACGTATGTTAAAGGTATGTTCCTGACTCTAGGGGGCGGTGCTCATCTCCGTTTCAAAGCCGAACAGCCAGCGCTGTCCGAAGACGTCTCAGTGGTCATGTGACCGGCATGACTCAACGTCGAAGGTGCACGGAACGCTGTTACCTTCCCACCCAAGGTGGTCCCTCTTTTTCTACTTGCATTTCTAGGTTGGCAGAAGCTGGGACATGTAACGGGAGCTCACTCCTTTATGCGGTGCTAGGGATTCGAACTACCAAACTGCAGACCTTTTTGGTTGACAAGCTCAGTGTCTTAGCCACTGGGCCACCGCGCCCCTGGAGTAAAAGTAGCCAGCTTTTAACTGATACTGAGGTCAGTTGAAGGTGCTGCTATTCATTTAATTACTCAATTAAACAAATGTGTAGGTCAGCCTGGTCACTTTAGGAGACTCACCAAGGGCTAAATTAACAATCAAGGAGAAAACAAGTAATTACAAGCGACAATACTAAATTCTCACCTTGGGGAATTGTGGCATCCTGGATAGTTTGGAGTCTGATCAATGTCAATAACTTTTCCTCCCATGTTTTCTTGCCCAGATGCTCAGGAATCCCAAATGACAGATTATTTGGGTCACAGGATGCCTCATCCCAAGGACTTACTTTGAACTTCTTTTCAGTGCTAGGCATTTTGGTTTTAGTTCCCCTTAAGTTCTGGGCATCATTATCCCTTTCTCCTACCTCTTTATTCTGATTTTAATTTTCACACAAATCGCCTGCTTCCGAACCAGTAGGGAAGGTAAGATTTCACCACTGCCCCTAATCTTCTTGGTTGCTCTTCTCTACACTCTTTCTAGAGTCTCAACATCTTTTTTATAGTGTGATGACCAAAACTGGTTGCTGCATTCTAGATGTGGTCTTACTAAGGCTTTTATAGAGTGGTATTAGTATCTCACTTGATCTTGATTGTATCCCTCTGTTAATGCAATTTAGGATTGCATTGGCTTATTGGCCAGTGTTAATCAACAGCCCCAGTGCTAGGAATTTAAAGATTTTTTTTTTTTGTCAATCCTATCTGAAAATTTTAGGGTTTGAAATTGGAACGGAAGAAAGATTTCTTCATTTCTTATAGTGGTTGCTTCTGTCTTAGAATGCATCTTTCAGCACCATCTGAAATACTGAAAACTGAAATAGTGTCATCTAAAAGGGAATGAATTTCCTTCTTTTTTAAATAGGATATCTCCCTTTACTGTACTTGTAGAAGATTAATTCCATGTCAACATCTAATAAAGGATTAAATACATGCATCAAGGCCACATTTTAGGGGACATCCCGATTCAAAATGCTCTGTTTTTCATTCTATATTTAGCTGAAATCATAGACAATGCGCTTCTCATCCTACCCAAGTTAAATCCTGGCTCAGCTGACAGCATCTAGTTCACTTAGGTTGATCTCCTAAATCTTAAATGGGCTAGTCTCGTTTAACATTGAATAGAAAACTAATAAAGCTAGACAGGAAAGTTGTGGGAAATGAGTTTCATATGGTTGCCTGGACAGGTTTCTGCAAGGACCAGGTGAGTTTGATTTGAGGCTGCCTTTGATCATAGCTGATCTTGAAAAAATAATCATGGTTGGGCTTAATTAGTGGTTAACTGGAAAAATGAAAGAAATTCCAGGGCTTACACTTCAGGTAGAGCTGCAGGAAATGATTAACTTGGTTATTACACAAATAGCAAGACTACTGTATATGTAGGAACAGAATTGAGTTTGGAGATTGTGATTGTGGGGAAGAAATATGATACCAGTGTTTTTCTAATGAATTGTAGACAAAAAATAATAATCTCTTTGACGTCTATTCCAAATGATTTCAGTATTGTATAAATACACAGATTTAAACGGCAAGTTTGTTGTTGGTCTTAAAAAATCTCCATGTCTGGTGTATTTTCTGCCTGTATCTTCCATCCTTATAGATATGGATCTTACCTGGTATGGAGGGACTTGGGAGGTTTCAATGAAAAGTCCTTTGCTCCGCTGGGACTGTATGTGGGGCAATTAGCCTTAAACTGGTCATGGACTCCTGTCTTCTTTGGACAACGCAGAATAGGACTGGTAAGTTATGTAAATATATGCACACTGTTCATATCATTGGCCCCAGGAGCCTTGAGTTGTGCAGGGTTTTTTTTCAGGACAATGCAAGGTACAACAATTTATGTGCCACAATGCATGCTATTTATTACAGAGCTTGGGAAAACCGACTTTCCTTTTTTAAACAAAGAAACAAACAAAAAACAAACCTACTGGACCATCACTCAAATTTTTTCAAATGCTACTAATAATGCCAAATATGTTCTGTATACTAAGGAATATAATAAGTTATGAAAAACCTGACTTTTTAAATACGTTGTCTTGTCTACCATAGTCATGCCTAAACAAACGTTAGGCTTCACCAAAAGTTACAGTCAGCCAACCTGGTAGATTCAACATTCATACAATATGCAGATAGCATTTTTTTCTTAGGGAAAAAAAACACAACACTTGAACTAGGGCCGTGATGGCGAACCTATAGCATGTGTGCCTGAGGTGGCATGCAGAGCTATCTTTCCGGGCACATGAGCTGTCACTCAATTCACCTGCAGCTGCACATGCATGCGCGCCCAGCTGCTGTTCAGGCCTCCGGTGCGCATGCGCGCAATTCAGGGGACCCAGCTGAACTTTGGAGTTCTCTTGTGCACGTGCGTGTGTTTGCCATGTATTTGCCGCGTGGGCGTGCGCATGCGCAGTAGAAAAAAAAGCTGGAAAATTCAAAAAAGATTTTAAAAGGCCAAAAACAAGATGCCGACACATGCGCAGTGCCAGAAACTCAGCTTCTGCGTATGCGCAGAAGAAAAAAACCTGAACAATTAAAAAAAAAAATTCCCGCCCCCCCAAAAAAAGATGGTGGCACCCACAGAGCAGAACCGGCTCCGTGACATCACCAGCGGGCTACTACCTACTTGGTA
>JANHFT010005318.1:34809-62099 GCA_032467955.1 Pseudoxenodon macrops | reverse complement strand
TGTATCCTATGACTTCTTATTGATATTGTTTCCTGATTGCTTATTTGTACCCTATGACTATCATTATGTGTTGTACCCAGGGGTGGGTTCTAAGTTACCTTGCCGCTGGTTTGGTGCCTCCCACGCCGCGTGGGCACACTTCGTGCGTGCGTGCAAGCGCAGTAGAAAAAAAACCTAAAAAATCTAAAAAAAGACCAAAAACAAGATGGTGATGCATGTACAGTGCCGTAAACTTGGCTTCTGCGCATGCGCAGAAGAAAAAAAACAAAAAAAAATAATAAGAAAGATGGCGGCGCCCATGGAACAGAACTGGCTCTGTGACGTCCCCAGCAGACTACTACCTACTCAGTAGAACTGGTCCGAACCAGTAGAAACCCACCTCTGGCTGTACCTTATGATTCTTGACAAATGTATCTTGTCCTTTTTTGTACACTGAGAGCACATGCACCAAAGACAAATTCCTTCTGTGTCCTGTCACACTTGGCCTATAAAGAATTCTATCCTATCCTATCCTATCCTATTCTACTTTATTCTTTTCCTTTCCTCTTATCAGAAAATAAAAGCACTGTAGAATTATCCTCCTTGGTTAGTTAGCTGGGACCGAACGTAAAATCAAGATAAAATGCTGGTGTGACATTTTCCTCTATGTGCAAAAAGGAAACAATAATGTTTATTTTACACACCTGCTGGGCCCCTGTAAATACCTGTTTCAAATTGGTCCAGCTAAATACTCACTAGATTAAAGTAAGGCTTTTAGTTCAGAAGAGAAAAAATAATAATAATTGGTCCTTGGCAAAGCCTGTGAGGATGCATTTTGCCATCTTGGATCTGAACCATAAACCCCAAGCAGAACCTCCATCTCTCCAGAAGCTTTATTGATAACTCACACAAGGGCCCATTAAACAGCTGAATCAGCTAGTGATGAGTCACCCGGTAGATGGCAAGGCATTGATTAACTTGAAATGGTTCTGAAGCAAGATTTTTACTTCTTCTTGAGGATGGAAAGAATGTCAAACTTCAAGGGACATTTGCCACTGTCCATGGTCCTGAAGGGTGCTGTCCTTGCATAAAAGGCTTTGTAATTTCCTTCAGCTCCCTACCGTCAACTCTTCAATTTACCAATTTGACCCTGCTGATTTTAACTGTCTCCCAGGAATAGATTTTGCACAGCTAGGTCAGGTATGGGCAATATCTACAGTTGTGAACTTCAGGTAACTAATAAACAAGAGTGGGCCTTTCACCCAAATTCTCCTGCTGCTAAACTACGGCAAAATCTTTTGATCTAAACGGAACTGATTGTCTAAGACACCATGGGGAAGATTCACACATATCTGAATCTTACTGTAAGGATCCCCTCATTCCATTTTTTGTGGATGGAAGCAAAATTAAACTGCAGGTCTCATGATTATGCATATTTTTTGAAGATCTATAATACTTGGTATTAAGCAGGATATCAGTTCGGTGGATTCAAATATGAGGCCCCTTATTTTCCAATATGTAGTTGACTTACTTTGCAGAACCAAAGCTCTAAAGTTGTACTACAGGGAGTGAGCAAAGATGATTGTTAAGAGGTATGTCAAAGGCTGATACTATAAGAGAAAACTACCCTATTTTTCATAGTATAAGACGCACTTTCCCCCTCCCCTAAAAGTGAGTGAAAATTTCAGTGCATCTTATAGACCGAATACAGGCCCATTTTTGGGATTGCGAACCCTCTGTGCATCACATTTTCATCCTCCCCAGCCCCCAGAAGCACTCTGAAGGCCAAAAACGGGCATGTTTTTGTGAAAACAGGATACCCAGAGGGTTTGGGAGCCCAAATATTGGCCTGTTTTTGGCTGCAAAAGTGCTTCTGGGGGCCTGGGAGGGTGAAAATGGGACGTGTGGAGGCTAAAAATCTTTTTTTCTTGTTTTCTTCTTCTAAATCTAAGTGCATCTTATAGTCTGAAAAATATGGTAACCCTTTTATGAATTGTGTCTTCTTAACTTTCTCTCTGCTGTTGTTGTATTGGTTTTGAAGTGGCTGGGCATTGGGGAATGAATCAATGTGCTATTGAAGAGATATTTCTTTCGGAATTAATGGAATTTATTTACCTATAAAGATCCCAAACTTTCACCTCTGAAATACTTTCTGATGCCCGATCCCAAGTCTGAAATCCTTTGTGTAAATTTCTTGACTCAGCCCTTGTAAACTCAGAGTTGCAAGGAGCCATTCTATTACTCTGTCTTTATATGAACAGCTACTGTTCCTAATTTTATTCTTATGACGGTTCCCCCACACAGTCAGTCAAATGTCTGAATTGGACTCGACATTTTTGTTCACCTATTGAGTCCTTCCCAACAGCTAGGTAGTTGTGTGTTTATTTGTGTGGTTGTTGTGATTCACTTTAGATCTTATTTGCTTAAAATAGACATTTCCTTCCTTCCGTTCAGTGTTTGTAGGTTAACATGTGTTTCATTGTCAAGAAACTGAGTTTGGCAACTTGAATGTATACATCAGGTCCCATTCAACGGTGCAAATCAAAAAAGAATAAGCATTCTTAGAATTAATAATAAATCCTGGTGTCTTAATAGACACAACCATGCAGTTTTCTTGACATCAGCCTGCCATTCGCTTCTTCCAGGGTTTATTGACTTTCCTTTACTTCCCTGTCTAACTTACAGAAAGTGTCTCCAGAAAAAGAAACAGAACATCCAAAAGAGCAATGGGTTTTTTTGTTTCCTTCACAAAGGACTTGCGCATGAGGTTATTTTAGCATATGGAGCTTTTTTTTTTTTTTAAACCATCATCTTTCTATGGGACGGAAAAGGCAACACTATGCCACGACGCAATCCTGCAAAATCTACTTCTATATTTAATTCAGAAAAAGCCACAATCATAAAATCCATTAAGCACCATGCAATGCATTATGATGCAAAGATTTCAGAGTCACTCAAAACATCTGTGGCTGGAGAACAAACGAGGCTATCCATTTTAACCCTTAGTTAGGCGCGTCAACTCGAGATATTTTATATCTTGCCTCTTCCTTCCAATTAGCACGAAAGGAAAGGCTGGGCTGCCTTCCGTTGATGCTTGATTGGCTTTTGAAGGATATGTTGGACTAATCAGCTATTTTATTTTTCCTGACTTTGAAGAGAGAACTGCTGTCTTTGCAGAAGGAAATGTAAATGTACAGCTGCAAGTTGTGCCCCAGTGTGGTTTCATTCTCTCTTCCCTGTTAAATGCAATAAACATCTATGGACCTGAAACCTGAAATAAAAACTGCTTTGTCATTAACTGAAGCCAATATGTCTCCAGGAAATGCTGTGTGGGCCTAATAAGACTCTTGAAGCTATGTTAAAGACTGGGATATTTGGAAGTGAGAAATTGACACGTAAGGCTGGGCAGTTATCTGCTGCTGTTGTTTTCATTTCAGCTTTATCTCTTATTTGATCTGGGCTGCTATTTATAATTCCAAATATATTTGGAAGTATCGCATATTCTCTCCCATTTCTAAACCCTTTCTTTTTTCTAAGATACAATGAACTCCTAATATTTTCTTCTCTCTAGCTCATAATCTCTGCTTTTGTCTGATGCCTTTCTATGATAAACTTCTACCTTGGGTCTATGACAACTCACCAGGGCGGATTTGATTTAAATCACTAGTAAAAAGGCTTGATTTAAATCAACTTGATTTAAATAATAATTTTGAAAGAGAAACTGTCATCTCTGTCCTGCAGCAGCTCCTCCTCTGACTTGCTGTTGACTCACCGACAATCCCATTCACTTTAATGGGATGGCTGGTGATGTAGCAATGACACAACAAGGTGAGGGACGTGGCAGGCAGCAGGTGACTGGATGCCCCCTAACAGCCGCTGCCATGATGGATCTGAAATGACAGGCGCTCTTTAAATGTAAGGGCTCAATCTTGCTGGTAGTTAGAATCTTTAATATTATTATTAGCAAACAAAATGAAGGTTTCCTGTTTAGCTTGCAGAGCTTGGATTCATTGAATGAGTTTACCAACAATGAAAATATTGCAGAATATGCAGTACCTGCATATACCATTTCATGCTAAATAAACTAAATTATTAATGTATCTTAAATAGAAAACTGTCTTTAGATAGATTTTTACTCCAAAAACATTTTGTTAAAATAAATTTGATAAAAATAAAAAAATCTAATTTAAATTTTAAAAAATCTAATTTAAAATTTAAAAAATCTAATTTAAAATTTAAAAAATCTAATTTAAAATTTAAAAATCTGATTTTTTGATTTTTTAAAAAATCAATTTTTATCCACCGTGCAACTCACCACAGCTAACGTGCCAAAGCCAAGTCACCACGGCCAACTCGCCATGGCCAACTCACTGCAGAACAACTTGCCATGGCCAATTTTCCCAGGGACAACTTGCCGGAGGGAACAAGAGTTTCATTAATATCAAAGAAATAGTGGAATAGAATTGTTAAAGGAAGGATGCCAAAGGAAGGACAAAATGAAATGTGAACGACAAAAAATAAAATAATTTTGGAATTATTTTAAGTAATTCAACTGAATTGTTGAATTCTCCGGCAACGAGTTGTCCATGGCAACTTTTCCTGCGGTAAGTTAGCCGTGGTGAATTGGCCGTGGAAAGATGGCTGCGGTGAGATGACCGTGGCAAGTTAACCCATTCTGTTCTACCTTACCTCCCTTTTCACCTCCTGAAAAAGACTCTTTTCTACGAGGGACGAAATTGTAAGTGTTATAGAACACTTATGTCTCTGTTCTATAATCACATTTAACAACTGCTACAGTATCTGTATAGACTAGGGCTGCCAAACTCCCGGCCTACAGGCCGGATGCGTCACACACTAGCCACACCCAGTTTAGCAAAGGGGAAGGGAAGTTCCAATACGTCACGTGACGCCACCCCTGTTTTAAACAATTAGAAGAAAGATGGGAAGACAAGCAGAGCACTACCGTTTTGTAGTTCAGCAATCCAGAATTAACTAAATTTCCCTCTCCAAAGGAACATCTGCCAACAATTGGGCAGAACAAAACAATGATGCTTCGGATTCAATTCTAGTCATTGTTTCAGCGCATGGGGCATATCTGTCACATCTCTCAGCACCTGCTCCAAGCCTGCTATTCTTTGATCCGAGTCAGGCAGCAGTTGGAAAGGACAACCTACCAAACTTCAGAGGAGAAAAATGGCTGCTTTAAAGAGTGGCATTCAGGTTCTATGTTTGCCCTTCAACATGATCAAAAGAACTTTCCATAAATTATTTCCTGGGACATTGGTTGTTTTTTTATTGCAGGTAACCTGTTTTCCTGAAAATAAGACCTCCCCCGATAATAAGTCCAATTAGTCTTTTGAGCACATGCGCTAAAATAAACCATTTTCCTGAAAATAAGCCCTTCCTAAAACACAGCAGCTTCCATGTGGTGACCACACTCGCTACCTCCTGCACCTCAAAAATAATAAGACCTCCCCGAAAATAAGACCAAGCACTTATTTCAGGGGTCAAAAGAAAATAAGACACAGGCTTATTTTTGGGAAAACATGGTACGTATGTTAGGACTACAAATCCCAACCAATTTAGCCTGATTTAGTATTCTAGTCCCCAAATTTCTAAGCCATGGGCCTTCTGATTGGGACATTTGGTTAGACATCTGGAACCTGCCCACTTTGAGAAAGTTTGATCTAAATAAGAAAGCAGGCTATTAAAATGTTCGAATGCTGACGCAAAATCCACATTCTGTTTCTGCTCTATTCTCTAGAACATTCAAGCTCCCAAATCAAGGTGAATGTTTTTGTCCCAGGATAATGTTGCAGGATCCAGTCTGGCTCTGTCACCAGAACCAGAGGTTTAACCTTCCAAGTTTCATGCTGGAGCCCATCCTCAGGGAGGAAGCTAACCCACCAAATTTGCAAGAACACAAGTGAGTAGTCAGATGAGGAGACCTGAACTCATTGGTAGCCTCACATTGCAATGAACAAGGACATACATTCAATTTTGCAACTACTAAGATTGTTGGATGAGCAAGCACAAAAACAGCCAGTGATTGAAGCCTGGGAAATGAGCCCTTCCTCAGTCAACAGGAGTGCTGATTTACCACCAGCTTATCAAGCACTCAGGAGGCAAGGGCTTGACAGCACAAGGAAACAACAGCCACCGACTTAATAGGCAGCCATCAACACCCCAATCAACATCTAAAAAGCCACACACAACAAGCACATATAAATACCATACACAGAACTGCACACATTCTGCCAGAGAGAAGTTCCCTGAAGGTGGGCCCCAGTATGAGTCTGAAAGCTCAGAAGACAAAAACCTCCAGTCCCGGTGACCAACCCAAATTGGATCCTATTCAAGCTCCATTTCAACAGAATTCCTGGTGGAAGCTAATGCTTGTCTCTCTCTGATCTAGAAGCCCATCACTCTCTAAAGGTAAAGATTTTCCTTGCACATATGTGCTAGTCATTCCCAACTCTAGGGGGCGGTGGTCATCTCCATTTCAAAGCCGAAGAGCCAGCGCTGTCCAAAGACGTCTCCAGGGTCATGTGGCCGGCATGACTAAATGCCGAAGGTGCACGGAATGCTGTTACCTTCCCACCAAAGGTGGTCCCTATTTTTCTACTTGCATTTTTACATGCTTTCAAACTGCTAGGTTGGCAGAAGCTGGGATAAGTAACTGAGGGAGCTCAGTCAGTTACACGGTGCTAGGGATTCGAACCGCCGAACTTTCTGATCGACAAGCTCAGCATCTTAGCCACTGTGTCCCTAAACGTACGTTATGAACAGTTTATTTCAAATGAAATAGATTTGGAAGATTAAGAATAAGATCCAAGAGTCAGAAAGGACATTAGTCGTCAATTCCCTACACCGTGCTGGATCTACGAGCCTTTTTGATAATGATCCTCCATTCTGTGTTTGAAGATTTCCAGTGAAGAATTACCTCTTCACTTTTCAGTGTGTTCCACTGTCTTAACAGTTCATATAGCTAGGAGGTTTCTCCTAAAATCTAAATTGAACATTTTCTTTGCACTTTTAACTCATTTGTTCTGATCCTGCACTCTCAGTAGAAAAGAAGTGTACTTCCTTTTTATGTGACAGCTCTTTAGATATTTGAAGGTAATAAGGTTTCTTAGCCGAGCTTCTCCCAACCTGGGATTCTTTAAATGTGTTGAACTATAACTCCCAAAGGTTCTAATCACCACACAGATTGGGAAAGGCTAAGCTAATCTTTTGCCCATCTGTCTTTCTACTACAAATTTCCTTCCTCATATTCTTCTTCCATAAAAGGGGAATTTGGAAGGAACATTTTTTACTATTGAAAAACTACATAAGAGGAAAAGGCTCAGCATGGCTTTCTCCTTCTCTATTGTCCATTGTTCAAATCATTGGCCTGTCTTAGTTCTTTTTAAAGCATTTTCATTTGAAAATAGAAATGGGAGAGTTCAACCCAAATATACTGCATAAATATCTCATGGAGACAATAAATATTTTATGGATATATGGAGGTTTTTAATAGTTGGTAACAACAAAAATAAAATAAACAAAACCAAAATAACTTTTCAAAGTTTTTCATTCTGTTTCTTAAGATCTGTCTGTCTTGCCCAATCAAAAAGTGTATTAAAATTAACCGTTCAGGCATAAAGATTAGTATTTACACATTATTGATGATGTACATGTATATATTAAAATCAACCATTCAGACATTTATTAACCAGGCTTCTAAAAGATACATTAATACATGACCATAAAGTACAGAAGTGACTTGCTACAGAATGCAAAACAGTTGCACTTTGCATTAAGTCCTTTGGGAGTATCTAAAACAACCAGCTTCTAAATCGAAGCACCACAATTACCTGTGCAAATAAGGTGGTAGTTTTGTGTCCAGTTATAACTTTCAAAGCTTGCTGTCCTTGGGAAGATGATGTTCCAGCACTTGTATTACCTTGGATAACAGTCCCTGATGTCACCTGTTTTGCTGTAGTCTGGTGAGGTGGCTGGCCAACTAAAAAAGTGCCCTGCACCAAAAAATTAATATCTGCATTGAAGATATAGTAAGTAATAGCCATTGTCCCTTAAATTGTGAAACCCTAAACTGTTTTTCTTTTCTAGTTCCACTTAAAATTAGTCAGGGTCATATCACAATACCTACTTTTAAGTAGTGTCTTTCAGATTCTATTCTTTAAAAAACGTAAGTAATTATACCAGTTAATATAGCAAAAAGTAACAGCCTCAAATCACTTGGACAAATGATTGCTATCATATATTAAACACTGTACAAAAGAGCACTGCTGCAGCTTACTGTGATTTAGCTTCCATGGTAACTGATAGGCCCCTTGCATCCTTTTCTTAAAATATTCAGATTCTTTCCATTTTAAAGGGAAAGCCAGCATGCTATTAACCTTCTAGTCTTAACTTCATTTCCATGAATGCTTCTGTGCTCTCTTGTAAAGAAAAACAGTCAGTGGTTGAAGCATGTAGATGGCATCTGCTTTCATAAGATCATAAGATGGGGAACTAGTAGGAAGCAACTTTGTTAGTTTGCCTTTGATAGAGGATGCCTGCTGTAAGTCATCAATATGGAAATGAGGATAATGTGAACAATAGAAGTGTTATTTGTAGAGACCAGAAACAAGAAAACCAATTCCTACTACTGTTTTTTAAACTTTAATTAGCGTATATTCTAACCGCGTATATATATATATATATTTGCAGGTCTTGGCGTATTCGGGTCTTTTCCCGTGTAAGATTGAAAAGACCCGAATATGCCAAGACTTGCATACTTATACCCGTGAAAACCTACGAAAACATATATATATTTGTATATATTTGTATATATTTGTATTGTGGACTAACCTGTGGGGTTTGTTTGAGAATATAGGATGTATAGGTGAGATGCTGAGACACACCACTGCTTGCACCCTGTGTTCCGCTACTTCCTGAAGAACTTAACTGCTGATCTGGAACATCCAACAAGACAGCCAGTTATAAATACGGCAAAACCAAATCCTATTTATTTTAGCTCTACTATCAGATTACCCAAGTATCTACTCTCCAGAAACTCATTCCCAAATTCAGTAATTAGCTAACAGCAAAAGCTGTATAGACTCAACATGGATTGCTATAAAATTTCATTGAAACAAAAAGGAAGTTTATACATCCATCCATCCATAGCAATCTGGTCTATGTTTGCTAGCAGAAGCCCATCTTTTCATAAAAGCATTTTTAATATATCTATGTTTCAGATAATGCAGTCTATCTAAAAAAAACTGGATATTCCTGCAATATCCAGCTGCACTGTGATGTTATATAGTCTGATAATGAAACATTTGCAAGAAAACCACCAAGTTCATAGAGCACCAAGGGCCCCACCCATTGTCACCACATTTAATATGCTACATTTCTTTTGTGAAATACTAACTGGCATTGTTTGTGGCTCGCAAAATAGCTCCTTGGGGTATAAGTAGCAGTTTTCCTTTCCCAGATGGGTTCTTGCTATTTGTAGTAAGGTACAATTTTGTGCCAGGAGGTAGGTTTGCCAAATTGGCTAAATTAGTGGCTGGTAATTGCAATGTTGCCATAACTAGAAGGAAAAGAGAAAAAAAATCAAGATTTTCAGAGACCACCCTCTTGCAACAAAACATTAAGTCCCACAGCAATATTCTTCTAAAAATGTTCCAACTTCTTTCATCTTAGGTACAGTTATGTAATATTTATGTTTGGGTTCTTTCACTTTTTTATTATTGGATGTTATCCTATTTTGTATTTATTTGACTGAAAATTATGTTTTGGTAAAAATGAAACGTGATATATACTCATTAGGGATATGAGAGCCATACCCTTTTTGTGGAGAGAATTCAGTGCTTAATTAGTTGCAGAAAAATAAGACTCTAGCTGCTATTATTCAACACAGCGCATAAAGAGGAAAGGCTTTAGGATGGGTTTTAGATAATAAGGAAAGAATGTATTTCATGGAATTTCCTTGTGCAAACAGAAAACATAGGAATGAAAATCAGCAGAATTTCTGAAGATGAAGGAAGTTACAAAAGAAAGACTACATGATATTATACAAGAAAGCGCAATATGTTTGTTCTGGATGAAAAAGAGACCAACAATTGAACAGTTTACTGTATTACAACATTATATGGTAAAACAAAACAAATCAAAATCCGGATACACGGTTAGCTAACAGCTTTTCACTATCAGCAGAACACACATCACTGGACAAATGGATTCCCTTCTCCGTTTTACTTGCCGGGATTTGTCTGTGAGTTGACAACTTTTCTGGAGAGGATGTACTGTACAAGGATAAGAGCAAGGAATATGAATGCAAGTCAGCTTATAAATCTTTAAATGTAGTCCAACACTTTTATTTATTGGGTTTTCGACAGTAATCTATAGCATGGTAGAACTACATGGCGACAATTCATTTGATGCATCCTACCCAGGCCAGGTTTTCCAATCTAGTGTCCCCTAGTGGTGTTGAAACTAAAGGCAACTCTGGAAGTTAGTATTCAATATACCTGGAAAAAACTAAATCGGACATGGGGTGCAATTTTATGATACAAAGCTTACTAGTGTATTCAATAGCTTACTTTATTGATGTAATTAATTAATTAGTTCATTATCCAGTTAGCTGGGCTATCTTGGCTGATTTCAAGAAACTAGGATCACTACTTGATTAATACTTAGGATAAAGATAAACAGAACATCAGGTTATCAATTAGATTTGGAAGCTGAAAAAACATCCTGGAAGAAAGCAGCAGCCAATCATTTGTACATTTTGCCAAGAAAAATACGTGGATTTATCTTTAAATTTCCCAAGAACAGAGCTTAACATGAAGGAGATATTTTTCAACTCATTCCTTAGCTCCATACCATCTTGTTTGACATTTCAAAAAGTAAGCCCACTTTACCTGAACCTTGGGATCCAGTTTTTGGAGCTCCTGTTGATGGAACTTGAGCTTTTGTTAAAGTCTGCGCAGGCTGAGCAACGATGGTTCCTCCTCCACTACTCACAATAGCTTTGGCGACTCCTTGAGTTACAATTTGTTTTCCACCAGCTGTCTTTGTGACTGAAGGGCCTGATTTTGCCACAAGTATTTGTCCTCCACCGAGGGCCACAGCTTGCTTGACTGACGATGGTAAAGCAGACCCAACTGGAACACTAACTATCTAGAGAGGGGGGAAAATAAAAATACACACAACATAAATATACACACAGAGCTAATGTATTAACATCAAGCTAAATAAAAGCAATATTCTGTCAAAGGTTGGATCTGAAGTGGAAATTGTGTGGAACTGAGGCAAAATGACTCAGTCAGGATGATTATGCCTATTTAGGGGAAAAAAACACCTTCTCTGGTGTTAGCTATGTACTAATTCTATTGTTCAAATAACTAGCAGCCCCAAACAGTTAACAACTTCTAAAATACTCATATAAGGATCTTTATAAAAGACCCTATTTATTCATTTCCATGTATTCATATTTATCCTAGAGCAGTGCATTTTAATAGTTTAATTACAAATGCTGAGAAAAAGAACATAAAACAATTAAAATAACCAAACTGTATAGCAAGATACTCAATGATTCCTTTCAATATTTCAAACCCATGTAATTTTTCATATTAGAATGAGCTTAGTAAAAATGCTGTGAGATCAAAAATAGCTTAAGCCGGCATGAAAAGAGATAAAAGGGAAACCAGTAAGTATCTTTGGGAACTAAGCTCTGTAACTGCTGAAAAAAGCCATCTGCTTTGCCACTATCAACTTGATCTTGCTGATATTCCAAGAAACATCTTAGTGGAAAATCTCAATTCTAGGAAGGTGAGTTTGTGAAAATATAGCCTTTAAGATAACCGGCTTTCAAGTTATTTTGAAGATAAAAAGATGACAAGGCTAGGGAACTATCCAGAAACCAGTGCCTATTTCCCAAAACCAGCGTTAACATCTAGTTTCCTCAGATTGTGCAAGGCCAGAAAAAGATGCAGCTTCCTCTAATGAAATTCTAACAACTATATGATACACATGTTACCCAAAGAAAAAAACATTTGGAATTAAAGATGGGCCTAGTGTATCAAATAGTTGAAGGCCGTAATAGCGAATGAAATGCAATTATTTTTCCTCAAATTAATAATGTTATAATTCAAAGAACAAAATAAGTATTTGAAGGGTATTCCATTTAAAGCTTCTGGTACCACCTAGTTGTGTCAAAAGAACATGGTGTAAAGCAATGGAGCTGTAGTTACTACAAAACTGCTAGAGTGAAATAGAAGGGGGGAAAAAATCTGGCACCTTTGATGAAGTGGACCCCTCTCCTGTGCTCACAATCTGTTTCTGGGGTGATAAAGCAATCACATGGCTCCCTTTCACAGTCATGTACTGTGGCAGTGAGGCCTGAGAGGCTGCTCCGGTTGCTGCCACTGGCAGAGAATGTTGCGGCAGTTCTCCAGGCTCTTGCTTTATTATCACCTTGAAATAAATTAAACGGAAATTAAGAGTTTGTGGAGAAAACCTTAGCTTTCAAATGAAGGGTTAAGGAACTGGCTGGTGCTCTCTTACAACAATGCCCATAGAAAGCTCTACAGATCTATTTCCCACCATCAAGAGAAACTGAAAGGCCCCCAAATGGGAGCAGCTTTGGATCCACTAGATCCTTGGTCTCTTGATTTACTGTGAGATTTGAGGACCAGTTCATCTTCTATGCTGGCTTAGAGGTGATAAAACTAATCCCCTCTCCCAACTGGAAAATGAAGAATAGTCAGAAAAGGGGAGAGATCTGTTCAAATATCAGAAAGATGCACACCCTTCTTTATTTTGCTTATATTACTCAATTTCCCATTTAAAACTGCATTATTTTTTTTGCCTAAGAAATTGAGCGTCTGCCTGATTCAGCACGAATTCAGGATCAAGACAACTGTGCCTTTAAAATCCACATTTAACAGTTGCAAAAGAATTAATAATAAAACTACAACAGCAACAATGAAAACACTATAAAGCAACTTTTGAGAAGTTATAATAACTAATGCATTGGTTCAAAAATATTCAGAGTATCCTTTTACAAAGAAATGAATGTCACACTGAAGCAATATAGCAATGAAAGAAAAAAATATAACTTAGAAAAACTGGTAGAAAATATGAAACATACCCTAAATTGCTAGAATACACACTAAACATTTTTCCTGACAATTGGTCCATCACCTACAAGCATAAAAGACTAAAAAAAAAAACTCAAATTATTTTTACATTAAAGAAGCTGCGATTCTAGGCTCATTTTAAGCACGAAAACCAGCTGGGTGATTTTGGGCTAGTTCCTCTTTTACAGCCCAATCTACCTCACAGAGGGGTTGTTATGGAGAAAATGGTAGAAGGAAGGAGCATTTAGATATGCTTGCCACCTTGAGTTATTTTTAAAAATAATAAAGGCATTGAGACTCCACTAAATGTGGGAGAGTCTCTTTTTTGTGCTATTGTTTTGTTTAAAAAATTCACTTAGACCTTTGGTTGGCTTTAGGAAGAGTCCTGCTTCCTATAATAAGATCATTGATATAATATTCTTATTATCTGGCTCTTGGAATACACTCACTGACCTAGTAAATGAATGTACCAGTGGTCTATACCAAATATAGAATTTACTTTGATAAATTCTTCAAAACATGTCCAATTACATTTACAAATGCTTCAGCCTATGTAGCTGAAGATATCCTATGAGAGAGCAAAATGAGAACGCAATGAAGGAAAAACCTCCACCATTGTCTGGGTAGAAAAGCACAGGAAACAATGTATGTTTGTATGTATTGCCAGAAATCTAAGAAATGTGTAACAACAAAGCCTGTCAAGGATCAAACTCAGAAAGCTCCACAGTAACTCGCTTTGTGAAACAAAACTGCACCATGCACAGTAGAGAGAATAATAAGGTACCTTTGTAAATGTTCCGGGTGCTCCTGTCACAGATTTAGGGTTTTGTACCTTGGAGTGACTCCCAATTGGACAAAGAGGTGGCATGGCTGCGAACAGAGAGTCCTCTTGCTAAAATGAATATACACAGTACGTGGTTAAGCTAGCTATGCAGCCATTTCTCCTTTTTAAGCATCGGATTTCGTTTCAAACAATAGACTTATCTATGGTAAAAACATACAATCTAATTTTCTTTTACTGTTACTGTTCCAGAGAACAGGAAAACAGGAGATTGCAATAATTTTCAGGCTGATGGACATTCTTGGTTGTTAAGCAGACTTGTTTTGGTTAGGTTAGAAAAAATTTAAAAAGAAACTGTTAGTTGATGATACATAATTGACATGATTTGTTTATATTTAATTAATATTTTTATCTCCTAGGAAAGTGAAAATTACAATTTGAAAGGTACCAGGACTTTACCGAAAACGTTTATGGATATGTGAGTGACTTTGGGACTTCAAACTGTATGCTTTTGTAATAAAGGAATATAATGAACTGCATTGTTTTTAACTATTTTAATTTTCTGTTAAATACAGGTAATCTTTTTGTTTTCAATTATGGTACAATGCCCAATGCACAAAACTGATCTAGTTTCAATTGATTAATTGTTGGAAACCAATAGTACAGGTAGTCCTCAACATAAGATCATGGTTAAGTCCAAAATTTCTGTTGCTAAGATGGTTGTGAAGTGAGTTTTGCCCTGTTTTATGACTTTTCTTGTCACAGTTGTTAAGTGAATCACTGCAGTTGTTAAGTTAGTAACCCATAGGGAATCTGGCTTCCCCGTTGACTTTGCTTGTCAGAAAGTCACAAAAGGGGCGTGGGACACTGGGATATAAACCTGGATATAAATACATGCCAGTTGCCAAGTGGCCGAATAGGGATGCTGGGACAGTCGTGTGAAAAACAGTCATAAGACACTTTTTTCAGTGTTGTAACTTCAAACACTCCCTAAATGAATGGTTGTAAGTCGAGGTCTCCCTGTAAACAGAAGCCCGAATGTTTTGGCCAAGTACTAGAAACAATCCATTATGTACAGAGTTTGGGTGGGAGAACTCATGGCACACTTCGAGAAAGGTGGTGGAAATTTAAGAAGAGCCAACATGGTATATAATAAGAGAGGATAGAGATACTATTTAACTAGCATTCTGAATGAAAAACACTACACGTAGATGGTTGCAGAACCATGCCACCTGTTAAAAAGATGTAAGAAAGTAAAAGTGGAGCACGTTGCATCCAGATTTATAGGAAATTATTAAAAGACCAGAAAGGTTAGCCAAATGTCTGTACCTTTACTGTAGAGGATACAAAACTGCTTCCATGAATTTTTGAGACTGGAGAACTTGTCCCATGAGAGGACTGAGAAGCACTTGTAACTTTACTTGCAGGGCTACCTATATTTATGAGAAATACAGCAGACATTAGTATATAATATACATTCTGATATTTTGATATAAGATACATTTCTGTTAATGAGGACTGCATTACAGTTCCCATAACTGGGTACCCTCTGTCAATGTTGGCACCACGGCTCCCACAATTCTTCTAGCCATGCCAACTTGGAAATTCTGGAAATTGCAGAAAATCTAGCATGGCACGGGCTGGCTGGCACTATCAATAATTTGAATATAGTTTATCGGCAGAAAGTAATCTATTGCCCTCCATATAATACAGAGAAAAGACACTCATTCATCACTCAACTTCTTTAACTCAATACCGGAAAACATGGGAGAAGGCTAGCAACGTCTTGCACACGTACACTGCTTTACTAAACTAGTGAAACTGCAGTGGCAATCCAATCAGAACCAATCAAAATGTAGGTGAGAAGGACAGGAAACTCAATTACTTCCTCTTTAAAATAGCAGTAATCAACTGCTAGGTAAGAAGGGTCACCACTCTGTAGTGGTGTAGGCTCCTTTATGTAATTTGCTAGGAAACCACAGGACGAATAGGAACACAAAAGAATGACCTGTACTGAAAAAAGGGCCAGAACTGAATTGACATTGTAGCGATATGAAAATAGCCTATGATGATTATCAAAGGAAGTTTTCAATCAATATAATGATAACAAACAAAGCATGAACATTCAAGCATTCGCATAGTGCCAAAAGCAGCGGCCAGAGTTATGGAGTAGTAGGAAGAGGGAAATGCTGGAAAGATTGTGAGGCGCAGAGGGAGAGGAGATCAGGCAGGTCAGTTGGGCATTTTATATTTTATTTATGCTAAGGCCAACAGGAATCCAATTAGTCACCCACCCACTTGAACTTTTTCTATTCTCCCATCCGCCCAAACCCAGAAACATTTCTTTCTGGATTGAAACATAAGTTTTTCCTGAAGGAACAGAAAACATTGTTTCAGTTCAGACTTAGAGCATCTAAGTGTATCCCTAAGAAACAAACAAAATATTTACTTGGTAACCATCACTTATTATTGATTTGAAATCCAGCTGATCAATAGGAACAAATGTGAATAAAGTTATCATGGAACTAATGATACTATCATGGCCCCATTGGAGCCTGAGTCTGCGGAGGAAGACAACCCAGAGCTGGGACCGATGGAGGTCGAGTGGGCAGCCTCATTGGCCCTGGAGGAAAGGGGGAAGGAGCAGGACAAGGCAACCCCTGGGTCCCTTGGGCCTGGGGTGGCTTGCCAGCAGGGAAGAACGGGGGCAGGGTGACCGAGAGAAGGGGGAAAAGAGGGCAAGCAGTGGAGATGAGGAGCGACGGAGATCAGGAGTTGAGCAAGGACTGTCCCCTCCTGATCCCCAAGCACGGACAATGAAGAAAAGGCAGGAGCAGCGCAGGCTGACCCAACGACTTGGGAGGAGAGCGTCCTGCCCCTCTTCACAAGGCACACCTAGGGATTGAGACTTAAGGAGATGCTATTGGGAAAGTCGCTTGTCAGGACCAAGTACTGAATTTGTGGAGTTTTGTGTGCCGTTGCCGATGTCTGGAGTTCACTGGACTTCTTGCCTTATTGCTGCCTTGTTCCTTTGCCTCACTGGACTCATTGTCTTATTACTGCCTTGTTTCTTTGCCTTGCTCGACTTCTTGCCTTGCCTCATGCTAACAGCATTTTGCTGGACTACTCGCAGCCCGAGGCTGCTGGTGTGAATGCTTTGCTCCAGGACTTGCTATAAACGTAGGAGTGTTTGGGGGAAAGTTGGAGCAATAAAGGGGAGTTTGAATTATCAGCTGGCTGTGTTGCTTCTCTGCCTTGCCCCAGATCATCACAGATACAATCAAGTTTTTATGAAAAAGAACATAAGAAAACAAAATACATTAAAATAGATGTATAATTTATCTTACACTACATCAAAAACAAGGAACCTGTTGGAAAAAAGATTCATCTGGTATTTTGCCTTCTAAACAAGATTACTGACATTATCAAGAAGGAATAGAAAATGAAACTATACTAACACACCTGTATTTGTGACTGATGCGCCAACTGACTGGCCAGGCTTGTCCACAATAACATAAGGGTTGCTAACTACAGGGGTCCCAGCTCCTTGTTTCATATGCACTGGAGTGGATGTTGGGGTACGAGGTAGTGGAGAAGGACTTGGGGTTGATATTGGAGAACCTAAATAAAGGTGTTCCAATTATATGTAAGAACAGATATGCCTAAATTACAAGACACATAAATAGCAAATGTTCAAACAGCGAACTGATTCAATTATTAAAAGTATAGAAACTAGTCCTGAAAACTTACCACATTACTTCCTGAAACATGCTCCTCTAATGACAGGGAGATGTAGCATCTAAAAATATCATGTTTTATTCATTACAACAGATATAGCAAATATTATGAGGCTTCTTCCAAGCTAAGCCTTTTTGTATTCTTTACATTACGATCATGGCTATTCATTATATCTTACTACTTTGTACTTTACCATAAATAAGAATACTTTCCATTTGTGAGATCTGATTTTAGTAAAGTAAAAGCCTACCTCACAGATGGACAGTTTTTGTCTGAGTCAGATAAGAGGGAGAGGAAGAGGAAGGGAGGGAGAGCGAGTGAGTGAGCAAGAGCAGTGTCCACTGAGTAGCACCACACACCAGGGTTTATTACAGCGGCATAATTGCCATGGTTGCTCCTCCTCACCCCTGCCCCAAATAAATATAACATTTTCAATACAAAGTAAACTGGCTTAGTTTCATTAGATGTAAACATTATAGTTCCAAGCAAAACAACTGAAAAAGGCACTTCAGAAAGTGCATCGTGATGAATGAAGTGCATCTACTTGAAGAAGCCATATCCTCTAAAAGAATTAGTCCTGCCTGTATGAAGACTGCCCCTTTCTCCCCATGCATGTATGAATAGTCTGGGATTCCAAGCAAACCAAAGGTGCTGGGTACATATGCACACATATGCTCAGAATCCTGAGGAAGAGAAGCTGTACCATCTTTCTAAAAGAAGCCACTGCTTGAAAGAGTTATGCATGCAAACATGCTTTGTGGCACACCTACTTCAAATGTTTTCCAGAGTCTTACCATGTTAAAATATTCTTCACATTATCCATACCTGACACAATCTTGCAGCTCATGGTGATGGGTTGGAAAGACTTGCCTGGAGATTCAGCAGGGCTTGGGATTTGACCCTGAGGCACTATTTTGCAACTGGCTGCAATTGGCTGAAAAGCTGAGTTGCTGTGGGAGCCAAAAGCAACTTTCTGACTTGTGAGCTTAGTGGGAGTCCGCTCTAAAGATGATGGCAGGGCGTAAAAGGTTGTATGCCTTTCAGCTTCAGCACTGAGCCCTGGTGTGGAAATGTAAAGGGAGAAGACAAGAAAAGTTTTCCTGATAAATATATCAATTTAAACAGAAATATGTGTGGCATAAAAAAATCTTCATTCTGCTGAAAACCTCTTGAAATTGATTCATTTATTTAAAAAAAACACCCAAAGAATTTTCCTACTTAGAAGGACAGGATTTGAGTCCCTATCCTGTCTTTGCCATTGAAATTACTTATAATTAGGGACAATTTTTCCCTGACAAAAAAATATCTCCAAACAAATTGAGATTCCCAGTGGTGATCAACAGTGCATGAATATAATCCCGATTCTGACAGAAGGACACACATCTTTACCTTTTTCAAGGGAAGCTTCTGTGATGGACTCATGTACTTGTTTTATTGGTGAAGATGATTTCATAGGTGCTGGCATATTTAATGGCAAATGCAATGAGTTGGGAGCGTCAGAAAGATCAGAATCTGACGACTGGTATTCTTCTTTAAGAGAATGCCGATGCAGCTCAACATCCACAACCTTTTCAAAAGAGAAGGAAAACTACTGTTGGGCAGCTGACATTTTTATTATAGTTTTTTTTTAGTCAAGTATATACAAAGAACTTCATAACACCTATTAAAATATATATGACGCTGGGCCCTCTGCATTCAAAATGAAGAGTTAAGTGCCTGGAGAATTGTGACTTACTGCTGAACTCTGGTGTGAACCTGTAAATAGTATATGGGAGTAAACTTGGGAGACAGGAGAAAGACCCATAGACTAGACTATTGTCATGCAAAACTCCACAGAAGCAGAGATGGCATGATGGGATGTGTTTCAGAAGGGACTTCCCTAATTTTCCAGAGAGCAAAAGAAGAGGAGGGAAGGAATACTTTCAAACTTGCAAGATTCTGTTTATGTAATCTTTCAATAAAAATATAGCTACCTTTCATTGTTGTGCTTGTTTTTTGGACTGCCTCAAAAGGTTAACAGAACCGGACAATGCAGTATGTGTAGAACAACATGGAGAAAAGCACAGGTTCTCTCAGATTTTCAGGTTTGTTTCTCAGAACCACCTTCAAAGATATGGGTGGTGTGTCTTATATATTCTACCCACAAGAAAAAATCCACCAGGATTCTGCAACATTAGCTCAGGTTACAAAGTTTCCATTTGTTGAAGCTTCTATATTAGGGATAGGCAGGATGTGGCCCTCCAGATGTTGCAACTTTCAACAATTGTCACCATTGGTTATGTTGGCCAGTACAATGGATTTGTTGTCCAGTATCACGTAGAGGCCACATATTGTTCACCCAGATTACAAAAACCTTATATTCAAGCAAAATGTATATAATTTATCAATGTGGGGTACCATTCATATTTATTTGTGAGCTATCCAAGCTTCTGTTGCCAATAATACACAAATGCAATAGACTTTGTACTTTGGCATTATGGCTGTTTGAAAGATATTTATTGTGAATACTTTTTAAAAAACCCAAAAGTCTCTTATTTTTCCTACCAACATTTTTTTAAAAGTTAAAGTAAAAACAAAGCAATACCGTTTCAGCTCCTAGTGTCTGTAGACCAGTGTATGTTCTATCCAACTGTAAAAAACAGAAAATAAGATTTTTTAAAGAAAAAAACCCCTGTTTTTGACACAAATTATCGGTTAAACCATTTCACTACATACAAACCTTCTACACCAAACTCAAATATTTAAAAAGGTGTATTGTTTTGTTTTAACTACCGGTATTTTTAAACAATCATTTATCAGGAATAATAAAAAACCAGCATGTTTTTTTTTTAAATCAGCATCCTAATACAAAATACTCTATCTCGTAATTTCTCAATTAGTGAGGACTGTTCTCAGCATTTTAGTATTCCTCAAACGTTGGCTGGTTTTAACCCACTTTGAATTTATGTATCTGTTCTTTCTAAGTATTTTGTATTTGTTCTGTTTTCACTGATATGCAAAAAACAGAAAGAAAGAAAGAAAGAAAAAGAAACAAAGGATGCACTGTATTCTGACTTGAGTCAATGTCTTTCAAGATAATGGAATCTTACAATGCAGTATAAAAGATGAATTCAAACTACATGAAATGAAGCATTAAAAAAACTGTAATGAATCAGGGTCACAATGAGAGACAGCTAAAGGAGAAAGGCTCCATAGCAGCCCATGGAGCTGCTCAGCATCTCCATTATGTGCCTCTGATTTGCAGGTGATACAACACCAGGAATAGCTCCAATTCACTACAGGAAGGCAGGATTAATATGCACAATGGATTCACCATAATTTCAAGATGTGGGAAACAAGAGAGATGGCGACATTTAGTAAACAGCTTTATGGATGGCAATAAATCTTAAATTTCCAAAGAGGGCAAAAGAAATGCAAAATAGTTTTTAACCAAGGACATTTTCTCCGCCAACAGGCTCCCCAAGAGAAAATAGTATTATGTAAAAGTAAATTAGTTTAACTACAAAGTTACTTTTTTTCAATAGTAAAGTAATGAGTATTTATTAATGGTCTAATTTCTTATTCATTTGCCCCAATGTTGGGTTGATATTTATACAATTAAATTATTTGCATGCTGCTTTATTAAAAGCTTTCATATAACTTTAACAATATTTAAGCAGTTTACAGTCAAATCTAAAACTCAAAATAAAGCAACAGTGTTAAAAACAGAAAATGCAAAGCATACTCATTAATTGAGATGAGATGAGAAATAGTTGTCTCCATGCTTGGATAGCAAAATATGTCTTCAACATGTGCTAAAGCATTGCACAGCCATGTATAAACAGCTTCAGAGCAGACCTGTCTGTTATTAAACCAGGAGGCAGATAGTGAATAGGCCTCCTGCTCAAACATGTATCATCTAGAGGCTAGATCTACCAGTACTTCCAAATACTTGGAAATAACAAATAAATGAATTCAAAGTAGATTAAAGCTACTCAATATTTGAGGAATACTAAAATACTGAAGGCAGTCTGGGTCACTCACTGATTGAGAAATTAAGAGAGAGAATATTTGGTATCAGAAGGCTAATTCTAGCCCATCTAGCTTCTTCCCAGACATCAGAAGAGGCACGAGAATGTGAACCCTGATTCCACTTGTGTTTGATATACTGCAGTTGCTTGAATTCTTTTGTAATGGATTCAAAGCTTTTCTACACTAAATCGACTTATCTGACCTTTTATAACTTTGGAAATGTATTCTTGAGAGGGTTATCTTGGCAGCTAAAGGAAGCCTGAAAAATAGTAGCCACCTCCTGAGCATTAGGAGGAGAAAATTCCCAAAAGTAAATACCACCATTTTAGAGAACTTATCCTCAAATGATTGCAAGATGATAGTCTATAATTTTTGACAGTCACAAAAGAATCTTCTTGGATTATTTCCTTTTTATCTGGGGAGGAGGGAAATTCTTGAATCTGACAGAAACAATTCTTGGTTATGCTTTGATTTATGCACTGAGAATCATTATAGGTACGGATGTTTTAAAAAACTGAATATTTTAAAATTTCTGTAATTTTCCCAGTATTTCTGCTTGAAATTCCAAGCAATCTCAATTTTTTTCTTTTTCAAAGCTTGTTCAATTAAAAAATAATGTAATTTAAATAATTTTGGATGTCCCATAGATATCTGGTGTTATTTTTTTAAGTATTAAGTAATGTTGCTGATTTCTGCACTTTGTAAAAAAAACCACTTACATTTAACATATGTGCACCCATATAGTATACATATGACCATAGACACTTTATTATAGTTTCAGAAAGGAGTCCTTTAGAATTATTTTCTTGGTTCTGCTCTTGAATTTTCTTTTGTAAAACAAAGTTATAAACAAAATTTATTTACCCGTATGGACCTTTTTTTAGATTTGCCCATTTCTAGGTTTGCCCTTTATTTTTTCCAAGAACATACGGTTGCTATACTTTGCATGTGTAATGGGAAATAACCCCACAATCATGTTAAATTTCAGATATCTTTCATACACATTACTTTATGTTCATTTTACCTTATAAAACCCAAAACCAGACTGACTATTTCCTTGAGAGAAAAAAAGTAAAGAAAAAAAAAGATGTGGGATAAAACTAGGCATTGTATCATGGAACACTACAGTATTACCTTGAGATGGTGTATGATGTCAATCCTTTTGTTTCGGTTATCCTTAAAGTGAATCTGAACCCGGACTGGAAACTCTCCCCAGCCCCGTCTCGTCAGATGGAAAGGAGGTTCTCTACAAATACGGACATTGGTGGCTTTAGATTATTTCTTCTAACAAATATTAGAAAAATAAAATGAAAAAAATACCAAGAAATGTTTGAGTGTTGAAACGGGGATAATGAAAATGTCATGCCAATTTAAAATAACTATATACATGAAATGAAATCCTTCTATCCAGGAAATGGCTGTTTCTGAGAAACCAGAAGACCCGACAGAAGGTTATTCTGAGGTACTGAGCCTGCTTGGGGATGTTATGCCACTGATAATGTTGGATCCAAGGACTACCATTAAGTCGTGCATTTTCTACTTCAAGGAGCAATTCTATCCAGAACGTTACCAACAGATACAAGAGACGAGGAAGTTGCAGAAAAAGATACGGAGCATTTGAAATCAAATCATTTAGGTGATTTCAATGTGATCTGTGTTACCTGACTTCAACAAGATCGTTAGGTTTATAGCTGGGATGAAGGAAAAACCAGACTTTCTTAACAAAATGATCAATGCTTGGCTCTCGTCGGGAACCTCTTACGTACACCATCCATTTATGAGTGGATTGGTCGTTTTCTTCTCTCTTATCAGGAGGAATGTATCTGGAAGATAGAAAAAAAATCCACCAAAATTAATTCTATTGTCACTAATTAAGCAATCCTAAATATTGGAATGAAAAGCTGTTATGGTTCTCTTTGTGACAGAAAAGAATGTCTCTTCAGGAAAATCCTTCATTGACAAAATGTTTGGTCATTCCTTTAATAGTAGTAATGAAAAGAAAGCTATATATTGGTATGCTTGCTTTTACACTGGGAAATGCTCTCCTTTTCCCTTCGCATAGGAAAAAATAAATAAGTCTAGTGTTGGATTTTTTCCAGTGGAAGACAAAATAAAGAATGACACCAGAAATTAAAGGGAAAGAGATTATACTGTCCTTTTTAGATGACTAACGAACAGATGTATAAAAACATTATCATGTAGCATTTCAGACTTCCTCCACCATCCTTTCTTTCTGAGTCCTGGGAAGTGCTGGTTAGAGCTATCTACTATGGTTTCAAGCAGCAGTCAATTCTCTGATACACGTTGAAGGGGGAAATATGCCTAGTGCAACTCTAAGCATCATCATTTATCTATACCCGTGATGGCGAACCTATGGTACACGTGCCAGAGGTGGCACACAGAGCCCTCTCTGTGGGCACGTGCACTATCGCCAGCTGCTCTTTTTGTGTGCATGCGTGCTGGCTAGTTGATTCCGTGTGTGTCAGAGCCCTGGATCAGCTGGCTGGTGTGCAAGCACGCAACGGAAACCAGAAGACCAGGTGGCTGATGCATGTTGAGTTTCTGGGGCTCTGGCACATGCACGTTCCATTTTGGGCACTACGTGCTAAAAAGGTTCACCATCACTGATCAATACTGTCCCACTGAATGTTCTTGCCAGGTGTGTCATATGAAGGTATGGTGAGGCACACCAGCCAGTTACTTGACACAGTATATGCCTCCTGAAATGTCTACCAGGAAAAGTCAGAATGGAGGTCTTAAGAATTACAGCAACTCTTTAGTTGCTCAGAGCACTTCCAATCAACATTATCCAAACCAATAGCTGCCTTCTGCCTTTAGAATTACTATGGAGAAAGAACGATATGGGTTTCAACCCTGAAACAACAGGATGGTCTAATAATAATGGTTAAGATATTATTGGAACAGAATGGAAATAAGTTTGTTTACTGATTTCATATTAACACTGATAACATCCAGTTGGATAATGAAAAGTCTGCAAGCAAACCAAGGACAGCAAGGGCTTTACTAATTCCATAGTTTGATAATCCCTCTTCTAATTTCAATTTTGAGTAGATAGGAAAGGAGAAACAAAAAACATGAAAAATTTGAATACTTACTTGGAAACATTACCAACAACTATTGTTTTCTTTACATATAATCGTGAATGCTCTTCGTTTGAAAAACCAGCCTTTCTCAGTTCTGCTTCATAATCTCTTGAAACACCAGAAATGCCCTAAAGAGGAATGTTTAGAAATCTATATAAGGATGTTCAGGTAGAAAGATTTTTGATGGAGGAGGGAAGCGTTTAAATAAAATATGTGTAAACCTTTCTACTGTTGAAATTATAGCTAGCTTTACATAATCTCTAAATGCAAAAAATGGCATCAAGTTCTTACAAAATCATCAGATTTGGTTTTGAACATGTTACAAAGTAAATAGATAATATTTAAATACATGACTCTGGATAAAGTTAGCTTTGAAGATTCGTTATACTATATGACAAAGCAATGATGCAATTTGTAAGATCATGGGTTTATGCTAAACGTGGTGAGTGTTAACTGTACATGCTATCAAAAGAATATAAGAGAGAACTCCAGAAGTTTTCAAATTTGTAAATCTTTAATTTAAAATTTCCTGCAACCTCATAAGCACAGATCCCCTGGGTGCTGGGGTGGTTTTTTCTTTCTTTGGCCCTCTGGTTTTTTTGGGGGTTTTTTTTTTTTGTCCTTAAATTTCTCATGGAATGCCATCAAGCTCTTGTGGAACAAAGTTTGAAAAACTCTGCTCCGGAAGTATGGCCCAAGAGCTTGCAAGGAAAATATCTTAAAATGTTGCAATCTTTGGATAGAAAGTGATCTGAGCAAAGTGTAAAATTAAAGAGAAATGTACTTTCATCCAGGCTAAAGCTTTTACTTCTTTAAATGCAAGCAGAATTGAAGAGGCAATAGGTGGAACCTATCCAAAACAACATTACCCTTGCATTATTAAGGGAATATCAACATGCAAAACTATTGAAGAGTCTGAAGTGACAATTTCAGGCCAGGCTATTTCTGGGAGTGTTTTATCTATTAATCAAATTCCCAATTATGTTGGGAAATGAGAACTGCCTTCCACTCTTCTAAAGAAAATGGACCATGCTCACGGTTTAAAATCCTAATGTCTTTCTGCTTGGGATATTTTAAAAACTGCATAAACAGTGTTATTCAGATGACATAAATGGAATCCAAAACTATGAACATTTCAGAAGTATCCTTTAACTTAATACCTTTATATTGCTGGGAATCCCATATTTCCTTTTGACCGTATTATCTGGAAATTATGGAAATTAAAGTCCTACATATTGACACCTGGTAGGGGAAAGCTCACATACATACGATTATTCTAACGGGAAATACCGGTAGGTAGAAAATGGTTTTGTTCTTTACAGTGGTATTTGTAGAGCTTCCCAATAAGGGAAACAGGATTCCTTTTACCATGCTATTACAAAAGACCTGAAAATTATTTTAACACATTGTTGTCATATCACCTGTCCAGCATTCTTGCGCAGAGTCAAGTCAAGCTTGCTTGGCACTGTTTCTTCCACATCCAAACTACCATTGTCTTTTCCCAACATATATTCCATGTGCTGAGATGATTCACTCTCTGAATGATTGACTGACAGGGTTTCTGAGCCCTGATTAGGAGGAGAGGATGATCGGGATGGAGATTCTAAAAATTTCTTGATGGTTGGATGGTTAAAAACCATAGAATCACAAGTCTTCGTTCCCTGAAATAGAACAGCATTTGTTTGTTTGTTTGTTTGTTCAGCATAAATGAGGAGGACCGATGCCAGTCTTGCAGATATTTTTAACTAATCCCCTAAATTCAGCCAACTGCAACCTGGTACATAAGACACATCTATGCATCTTATGGAGAATTCCACTACTGATTACACCTAAAGGCAGGCAGGACTTGAAGAAGCAAATCTATTTATTAAAAATCTGGAAGTTAAAATTGTTGGTGATTTATTGCAAATCCTTCAGACACTGGAGGTATTTTCAGCCCACTTCTATTTTAAAGACAGCTGCAATCAGAATCTCTGTAGCTTTTCACAGTAAATGCTTCTTGATCCTCTTAAAAAGGAGACAGCAGGCAGGAAACCAAGGATAAAGAACATGGAACATGTATGTCTACCACTGAGCTAGGGGCTGAATAGCAAAATAAATAACATTAGATGGTAATACTACAACACCATCAGATCTGCTCTTATAAGTAGCTCATTCATATAATTTTTGGATGTTTAAACCTTTTTAATTGTTTTTCTCATGTTCTTAATCTTATAGTTTTATGTTTTATTATTTTTAAAAATCTGTCTCAAACTAAAAACAGGTTGGTTTTTTTAAATTCAAGTTTGCTCCTAGTGGAGTTTAATTCTGTTTCTTTAATGGAAGCTTTCAAGTAGTTACGCTAATATATAATCTACAACTTCCATACCATAATATCTAATGTGCTTAGCCAGCATAAAGTTTAAAAATATCTGGAGGGACACCTAAAACGCACTCCTGGTTTATGACTAGTACTGTATTTTTCTGAGTATAAGACGCAGCTTTTTAACCCCAAAAAGAGGGTGAAAACTTGGGTGAGTCTTATACACCGAATGTAGCCCC
>JANHFT010005318.1:15790-26041 GCA_032467955.1 Pseudoxenodon macrops | reverse complement strand
GAAGGATCATGTGAGGCATATATGTTGTCCAGTCTTGTGCTAAATTTTCAGGATGGTGCTCATCTCAAATATAGGTGGAATCTTTTAAGAACTAGGTAACAGTGTATTTAAAAGTATTTCCAGGACTGCATAAGAACCAAATACTGCAGCCACATAATTCAGTGACCAAGACATTTTCTGAGTTAATATTCGTCTACTTTAAAAATATTGCATGCAAAGTTTTGTTTAGTATTAGCAAGCTGCTGCCTGGATTCCAACCATTTTGTAATCCTTCACAAATGAAAGAACTTCCTTAACAAAGATCAAGCAATCTGTGAAAGATGGAGGTTCAATTGGAGGGTCAGTCTCTACAGTGAGTAATTATTTTTCACACAATGGGAAAACTGCAATTAGTAGCAGATTCTTAATACCAAATGTGGAAATAAATAAAACTGAATATGATGGACTGCCTTTGGAATAAATAAATAATTTGTGAGGCACATACGTTTTGTGGGGCATATAAGTTGCCTGGACATCACTGAAATTATATTAAACATACACACTTATCTACTGAACTACTATCGTGTACAGTCATTCTCTGCATTTGACACAGCCATTTGTTTCAATTTTAATGTAAACAGAAAAAAACCTGTAAAAATCAAAATCACAAGCAGGTTGCTTGTTCCACAAATATAAAAAGCCAAGTACAGAATATTACAGAATAGTACAGCTTTAAATACATACTAAATGTGTGTCTTGGAAATATAACACAAAATTTGTTTACTTACAGTATAAAGCAAACACCAAATAAATGCAATATCATGATTAGTTGCTGGTTTGCAATTATTCAATCTACAAAAACTCAATATATATTAGATATTAACAATGGTTCCTATTTACAAAAATTGAAACTTTGTGAAAATAATTCTAGGTATATTTGAATAAAAGTCACCCGCTTTATTTTTCCCTCAGAATAGTTGCATGGACTTTTTGAATATAGAATCGGGCATAAATTTATTGAGAGATTACTTCATCATAATATTTTACTTTTTTATTACATTGTTCACTTTTTACAGATGGTAGAATTGTATATAGGAAAGAAAAGACCAAAGGAAAGTGCTTTCTTTTTCGAAGAATAAGGTAAGTTAGCAGGATGTCTGATTAAGAATATAGAATCCACAACTCTGATGAAGTAACATGACAGGATTTTGCAAAGCATTGAGGAGAAATGCATAATAAATCATTGGCCTGAGAGAATTAGGCCCCTTCAAAGCTGAATGCTTTAAAGGGGCCTAATACCCTTTTGAAGGGGCCTATGCCTTCCAGAGAGGTTGCATGCTGTATTCCAGCTGCCTGAGTGTGCATGTTGCATATCCAGATACTTTAACTGGGACTTACTAACAAAATAAAACAGACGTGCTTGCACACACAAGTGGAAATGGCTTTTGAAGCAATGACTTACAAAAGGATTCTTTAAGGTTATGAGGTGTTTCCCTTGAGCTACTGAGTTTTTAGAGAAGGGCCTTATAAATGCTGGCTACAAAGGTACAGCTATATATGGCCTTTATAGATATAAGTCTATGGTGCAGGACAACTGTTATTAAACAACGGGAAACTGTTTCTATATTCATAGCTGAACTGTAAACACATTAAGATTCAACACAAGCCTGCATAGAGATCCAGATTTGAAGGGTTAGATGTGATTTGGAGTGCACATCTTTTTCTGAAGACTCGTACCAGCTTGATGCAGTTATTCTGAGGTGCTATATGTACACACTTGTGTGCGCGCCAAATAATATTTTCCTCTTTGAATTCAGCTCTCTATACAGTTCTATAATACAGATAGTCCTCAACTTACAACCACCATTGAACCCCAAATTTCTGTTACTAAGCAAGACAAGTGAATTTTGCCCCATTTTACAACATTTCTTGCCACAATTGTAAAGTGAATCATTGCAGTTATATTAGTAACACGGTTGTTAAGTCTGGCTTCCCCATTGACTTTGTCACATTGCAAAAGTTGATTACATGACCCTGAGACACAGCAACCATCATAAATACAAATCAGTTGCCAAGTATCTGAATTTTGATCACGTGACCATAAGGATGCTGTAACAGACATTAAGCAAGAAAAGTGGTCATAAATCACTTTTCAAGGGCCAGATGCATCACATGCTGGCCACGCCCAATTAGAGCGAAGGGGGAAAAAGTTGTACGTCACGTGATGCCGCTGTGATAATGTGAGTTTGACACTCCTGCTCTGGATGAACTGTTTTAAGTCGAGGGCTACCTGTACACTGTAGATCAGGAGAGAAGTTATTTAAGGTAATTCCTAAAAGTTTATTAAGAATCCTGACTTTATTCAGTGGAATTGTTTTCAATAAAATCTAATATTGTATATATTTGATTTAACCAATGTAACAGTATCAAAATGCAGGCCAGTGACTCTAGTTATAGGAAAGAAATCCAGTATATTGCAATAAAACCAAGTAAACTATAGATTATATACCTGTAGTGATTCTTACTGAAATATGTAAACATCTAGTAGTTAATTTTCCCCCCCTGCCTCTGTTCCCCTTTGAGTTGCATTGAGTAGATTTAAGCAAAACAGTAAGCATGCAAAATTAAAGTAGAAATAACCAAAATGTAAAATAGGGCAAATTTCCTGTAGATGGCAAGATTTATTTGGCACGATCTATCAAGCTGTATAACAAGTGACATGCATTGGTTGACATTTTCAAACAGATATTTGCAACTTGTTTCATTCAGAAGTATAAACAGGATTTTTTTGAAGTTAATTATGATCAAATATGACCCAAACAGTAGTTGTAAGGGAAAACATATCTTCAGTATAGCTGAAAATAAGCAAGCAAACATGCCAAGGAGAGTTACGCATCTACTATGTACGCATCATTTTTAAATGGAACCTTTCCAAAGTAGATGCCAAGAAAAAAATATACTGTTAAGTTTCATCCAGTTGGTTGAGCCATTTAACTTTGTACATTCAAAATATGAATTCTTTGACATTGTTTTAATAAAAATCTGCTGCTGTGATATATTTCATGCAAAAGTAGCAATTTTGATGGTTAAGGGTCACATTAAAATGGATTTTGTAGGATAAAGGAATAAAGGATTACAAAGCAGGAGACCATTTCTCATATTTGGACAAGAGGATGTTTTAAGGGAATTCATGGAGTTCCTAATTTTTAACTTTGATAGGACTTGCTATACAAAACTCCATAGTTTTTGTTTGCTGTTGCCCTTGAAATGGCAGGAAAAATTGCTGTCATTTTTCATAAACAGTGGCCAGTTTTATAGGCTGCAAAAGGAGATTCAAAGGCAATAGGTTGACCAGCTCTCCCCTTAATATATTTTTATTTTACTGGTGAAATGCAGTGCATTTATTTTCACTAACAGAATAGCTTCCCAATGAAATCAAGAGGGGGAACAACCCCTTTGATTTCAATAAATCAATAAATTTTGCTAAAACAAAAAGACTTAACTTGATTTCTCTAGTCACAAAAACCAAATTAATTGAACTGTAAATTCATATTATTGAAAAATTACAACATGTATAATCTACTTCACAGCAGCACAAATGCTTCCAATAATGGAAGTACTGTATAGCCAATGCTAAAAGTATTTAAAGGCACCTACTGCAAACACATGAATATCTATGAGAAAGCACTTAGTAAATAATTAATTTTGAGTCATATCCTTAGTAAAACATTTGATGAATGTACACTCATATAAGATTCCAAGGCACCACAAATGTCACATCATATATAATAACTGCTTGAAAATCAATTAGAACTATTTGATCAAGGATATTTTTCAGGGGAACCTGTTTTACTCAGTTCCTGATAAGGTTAAATGTTAGTATATGTGGGAAATTAAGCCTTACAGTCTAGTCAAGCAAATGCATGTTGGCTGAACATGACCAGATATAAAAAATGGAGATGTAAAAAGAATATACATAACTTACCTATGTGAGAATGTCCAAGGAAAATTCATAATATTCACAGCAGTATAATAATTATGTGGAAAATTTTCAGGAAGCAAATAATGATGTATAAAACGGCATAATGAATTTTCCTTGTAAAACATGTTCTTATACTGTACATGTTTATCATACAACTACTGATCACAGCAATACATAACACAAAAGTGCTTTTAACATGTATACGTATCATTTTCACATCTAGAAATCATGTTTTAATATGCATTTTCTACACTAAAATATGTCAAATTTATTCAAGTTGTACAGGGTATGCTACAGGAAAAAAATAGAATTCAGAAAATGATCCATGTCACAGAGAGATGCTACCTGGAAAAATATTAATAAAAGGTACATGACAGTTGTTTTCATTCTTTAATAGAAGACAATGATTAATCATCTGCTTGTTCATTGGTTCTACTGTATCTTAAACAAAAGCTCCTTACTATTGAATTCTTTGAAATCTAAAGTTGTTATTTACCAATTTGGGAACAATACTGAAACCCAATATAGTGAGTGGCAGAGTTTAATTCTAATCCTTGTTTCTTTGGGCTTCTAATGGACAACTATGATGTGATCTTTACTATACTAAATTTCAGATGGAAATTCTAAAGATTTAAAAAGTAACTAAGATGTTTTAAGGTCTCATTTAGAAGTAAAATGAAAAATAGTCACATACCATGTACTAAAAAAAAAAATGAACCACCCCTTTAACTGAGTGATTCTATATACAGATGGACCTAAATATTTTAATATGCTTTCTGATGAAATCTTTCATGATGATGCAAGACAACATTGGCGTATATTATTTTCAAATATTTTAAAAATTATTCTAATAGTGTTGCTATAGATTCAATTAATGAAAGAAAATAAAGGACAAATATTACTTAAACCATTTACACATAAATCATATATAAACTCAATTTTTTCACATTGACAGTAAACAGTACTTATCACATTGAAAATATGAAAAATGCAGGTAAAACTATTTGAAATAAACTTGAAAAAATACAATATGGACATGAGCATGATCTATTTAGTAACTGTTAATGATTTCAGAAGTTAGAAATCATAACTGGGAAATATTTAACAATCAAGACTTTAAACACAACAGTGTTTCTTTCCAGATGACACTTTGGAAAAGGCTGCTTTTTCCTGCTCTTAAAATGAATCCTACAAATTCTGACAGTAATATGAGCCTGATTTCTTACTCAAAAATTCTTCTTATCATTGTATCGGTGAATAGTCACACAGCCATGGTATGATACTGGTCTGGGCATGGCAGCTACTCCAGTAATGATACTTGTTGCAGGGTCATAACAAAGAATAGTATCTGTGGCTTCTCCATTTTCTCTTCTCCCACCAAGGATATAGATTTTTCCATTACAGACGGACATGCCACAGTTTTCCTGATCATCAGATCAAAAAGAGAAAGATTAAAATTATATTACAATAATTGTTTTGATAGAAATGTACTAAATTATTCTTTTGTAAAATTTTTTTCTTAAACTTGGGCTTGGTATATATTCCCTGTCAATAAACTTTTGCATCATGCTTGCTTAGAAGTATTTCTGCCTCGTATAGATATCAATATGGGCAAATTCTAAATCAATCAATTTTTTAATGAAAACCCTCAGGTATCAAGCTCAGTCCAAAGATGGTTTCTGCAAACTTGCAGTATTCTCAAGTATTCTTGAGTTAAAGCAAACTCAAGTATTCTTATGCTGAATTATACCTTTAAACTAAACTTTCTCATTTTGTGCCCTCCAAATAAATTGGACTTCCATAATTTCTCATTGAAATTCTGATGTTAGCCAATAAATCCAGTATATTTGGAGAGATCTAGATTGGAAAAACCTACTTACTTCTGCAAGTACAGCATGATGACAAAATTCACTTTGCCATTTGGAATAAAAGCCCAATGCTCCAGTATCAATTTCATAAAAAGCAAACATTTATCGTAGAAATAAAAACCTTTCCTAATTTTGCTCTTAGTCATTGTATGTTAACATATCTTTACTTGTACATAGGAGCATTTTTAGTCCTTAGATGTTACCTGTCTGCTAAATGTGTTCTGCACATGCATCCAATAATCTTCAACTGGATCATAGCAATATATTGCTTTTGTGAGTCCTCCAGCAACATAAATGAGATTGTTTAATGATACAGCTGTAATACATCTTTTTGCAATGGGGATTGTTGCACGAAGAAGCCAAGAATTAGTATCAGGATCATACGATTGAACCTTAAGAGAAGGAAATACATGTTAGTTTTTAGCACATTTTCGGTATATTATATAGTGCTTATAAATTCTGCTTTCTTTGATTTTTAACATCATTCACTAAGCGATATAATAAATGATGAGCAAATAAAAAGATTATCCTTCATTTACCATAGGACATTATAAAATCTGCATACTTTCTTTTTGGCTTCGTTAACAAATATAATTGTTTAAAAATAAAAGATGTACTTGAATGTCTTAATGAATCAGTTTGTCCTGAGAAGAATGAGATTTGCCTTTCCCTGGGTTTGTACATGTGTTCCTATCTCAACTTCTCTAGCAAGCTTCTTAAAAAATTCATTGCTATTCAGTATATTATCTGGATCCACCATAGTTAAACTTATGGTTTAAAATACATTTTAAAATATAAACTTGAAAGCAAGTCAGTTTCAGCATATGATAACAGTCTCCTTAATTTGTGAAATTCTGAAAGGAAAATATTTTGTCCTGGGGATAGGGGTGAGAAGGGCCTATCTCTGTCTCTCTGTCTCCCTCCCTTCCCCACAGCATAAATCTTTTCCCCCCCTCCACAGTCATGATGTTGCCTTTACCTAATCTTTGCAGAGTAAAAAGAAAAGTAAAAAGTAAAAAAAAAGTTGTCCTTAGTTGTTGTACTCCTGTTAAAAAAGTTCCCTTTAAACCAAGAACATTTAATGACATTTAATGTGTAAAATGTATTTTGATTTTAGAAAGTTACAAACAGACCAAGGGTCCAGATAAATTTGAAATAAAGAGTTTGGAATTTATTTTAAAGAATCCTTCCTGTAGGAAAATGCATTTTTTAAAATAATATTTTAAAAATTGGAGACTTAATTAAACATTATAACTAAAAAGGGACAACCTTGATTTACAATTACAGAATGGAGCAAAATGGTCTAACTCACATTATTTTGAAAAATGGACTCCGAAGTTAACATTAATAGTGTTATGAGAGACATCTGACTATGGAGGAACCGTGACTAAAATGTTATGAAAGAGGAACAGGTTTTACAAGACAAGACTGAATCTGAGTTGAAGGTCGATTTACAAATATCATTCTTGACATGGAAAACTCCACATACAAAGGAAATGACTGATATTTAATAATTAAAAAGGATATGCAAATAATAAACCAAGAGGGTAACCTGGATAATTTACCCATATATTTATAGAACAGGCTTGTTAAAAGTTTTGAAGAATTCTGTGAGAAAGGTCAAAGAAAAAAAATCAAAACAACTTTTGCAACATTATTTGAATATTAAGATTGTTAGAAGTAACAGGAAGAAATGCAAAATTATAAAATATAAAGCACTGTGGCACATCCTGCCCCGCTGGAGTGAGGTTTGCCCTTATCCTTCTATCATTCCACAAGGGCCTGAACACTTGGCTCTCCCGGTTAGTCTGAAGACCCAAGAGGGGACTACCACACTGAGGCTGCATTTCCTGCTTCCCCTCTGCCCATCTTTTAATTCATATTGTTATATATTTTTAATGTTGTTTTTTTTTCATTGCTTTGCTATTATATTTACATGTTTTATCTTTTTTTCCATTCCCCCTTTTTTCCCCTCCTTCAACTCTGCTTGATGATAGCAGTTGAATGATCGCGAAACGGTCAGAGAAAAATTCACTGCGAACTCTAATTGAAGCAGAATAGAGAAATAGAATCCAGAGGATGGCTATCACGTCTGATCCAATTGAGGGCCAAGTCAAAGCTGGGCATGTCCTGGCAAGGAGGAGAGATTTTAATCTTGCAGACTCGGTCCAATCAGCTGATCAGACGAGACAACCCATTCCTGGAGGCTATCTCAACAGACTATGGAGAAGAGATTGAGTATAGGAAGGAATCATTTCTTATATTTTAAGAGGAAGTGATAAGTTGCTAAAATTGTTTACATTTGTGATGAAGGTGGGGAGTAGCTTCTTTATGTATTTTTCTTTTTTTATACTATATTATTTTCTTTTTCTATTTTTTCTGTACCTTCTACTCTTTCTTTTTATTCTTACATCTTTGTATTAGTTTTCTTATTATAGCAATAGGACTTAAACTTATATACTGCTTCACAGTGCTTTACAGCCCTCTCTAAGTGTCCGCATATTGCCCCCAACAATCTGGGTTCTGGAAGGCTGAGTCAATCTTGAGCTGGTGACACTCGCACTGCGGAACTGTGGGCAGCCGACAGTCAGCAGAAGTAGTCTGCAGTTATGCATTCTAACCACTGTGCCACCACGGCTCATTATAATTCTAATCTTTAATAAAATTAAAAAGTATATGTGGTTAAAAAAAAAGAGTCAAGAATGAATGGTGATGGTTGACTATGGATTTTATTCATAAATGAGAAACCACTAGGATAGAAGTAGTACTTACCTCCACAGGTATACACTTAGTTTAAAAATACATTTTTAAATATTACTAATGTGAGAAAAGTTAATTCAAATAGCAAACCTTATCAGAGCATGTGTTATCATCTGGACCTCCACCAATCACGAACAGTTTGCCCACACAGCTGGTAACTGCTGGAGAACTGACAGCTTCTTTAAGTGAAGCTACCTCTGTCCATCGATTGGAAAAAGAGTCATAACACTCCACACTACTGAGCCGATTTTGCCCATCATATCCTCCAACCACATACACCTGTTAGAATATGTAAAAAATATCAGCATGTATTTATCCTCTAATATTTTAAGGGGACAGAAATGCAGTTACACAAAACCTGAAAGTCTTCAGATATGCCTCAAAAACGTATGTAAGATTATCGTACCTAAGTTGCAAAAATCCACATGATCATTGTGGCTGCTAACAGTTAAGGACTTATTTGTATTTCCATGCTACTATCATATGGTTGATTGAATTTTGAAGCCCAAAAAGGGCATCCTGGTTTAAGATTTGAAATGCACCCAAATGCATAAAAACTGGCAATTGAGAGCATATTATCATTATTACTTCTCTCTTTTCCCACCTGCATTTATTTTAACTGGTTCAGCAGCTGAATGATCTTTGTGACATCAGCCACAATACCTTCTTCTACCACCTGTTACAAAAGTTCTTCCCAGATTACACATAGAAGCTTCAAATACCACATGTTATTGTACAGGATAATTTGCACAAGTTCCTAGTAAATAAAACAGAAATCAACAAAAACATACTCCAGATTTTACTCACTTGTAAATATGCATACACACAACCTTTAAAATAACAACTGTATTTTTAAAATTGGAAATAAGGAAAAGACTAGCAATGGATCTTAATTTAATGGTAGCGCACATGCTTTATATGCAAATAATCCAAAGTTTGAATATTAACATTTCCAAGTAAAACTGAGGAATCTGTTGTCTGAAATGCTTAGATACTATTAAACAGTTTGTCCTAATAAGGAATAACATTTTATCATGATCAAATTAAAATTCATTTCTCACTATGTAGATGCAAACCTTGCATTATGACCCCACATTTTGCATCATCTGTTCTCAGGTCATCATTCAGACAAGCCACTGGTACCCAACAAGGCACATAAATAAACACTTGTAACTATTGGCTAAAGCTCCCATTTTCTGCCTTCAGATTTATTCCACTTATAACAGCAGATTATTTTCTATCAAGCTGAAATAACGTGAAAACTACTAATTGGGGAAAAAACGTAATGACACATGGTTTAACAGCAGGGTTCATATGATTCTTGGAATATGATCGGGCCACATCAGATTTAATGATATTGAATTTTAAACAGAAGAAAACAGCTTGGCATTAGAAAACACGACCAAGATATCAAAGAGTTTGGAGAAAGTCGTCAGTTTATATATATATATATACACCGTATTTTTTTGAGTATAACATGCACCTTTCCCCCCCCCTAAAAAAGGGTGGAAATACACTGAATACAGCAATTTTGGTCCCCTGAAGCCCCGCCTCTGCACCCCATTTTTGCGAAAAATGGGGCTCTTTTTCTCAAAAATGGGGTACGCAGAGGGTTTGGGAGGTCTGCAGACTGCTTCTGAGGGCTGGGGGAAGGAAAAAATG
>JANHFT010005318.1:0-10043 GCA_032467955.1 Pseudoxenodon macrops | reverse complement strand
AAAACTCCCATTAAATTGCATTTAAATGTTTTTTTCGCGAAAAGCGAAAGGACGGGGCAATGCTGGGGGTGGGTGGTCATCTATTTTATCATCAGGCAAGGAGTGTCAGCCCTAAAATCCAGCTGTTCAAGATTAAGGGCATTAGTATTGTTGTTTTGAACGTGTTTCTGCTGAAATAGAAATGATCACCCGGCCCCCCAAATGACATTTTTGGCCTCGGGGAATTCAGCTCAGTTCTCAGCGACTGAGTTCACAGTGAAGACGTTTACCTGTCTGTCGCTTTTTCCTGGAATTAAAAGAGTAGCCAGCAGTAAACCTCTCGCTTCCTTCTCCTTAGCCCGCTCGCCGCTCGCTCTTTTTGTCTTTTTCAAGTTCGAGCTCAACTCTAAACAAAGAAGACCCCAAACATGTGACCTTTCAGAGTCAAAACAGATGATGTCACGCACTTACTAGCCAATCTCAGCAAGGCCGGCTGAAATGTCTTGGGAGATGTAGTTCTCTAATCGAATGGCTCGCGACGCAATTTCATATCTCGTTGAAAGAAGTAAATTTCCTCTTACAAGACTGAGGGATGCATAACTTTATCGCTGTCGAGGCGGTACTGCGTGATGATTTCTGTAATGGCAGACAGTGGCAGTTTTAATTTCTTAAAGTTCGTTTCTATTGAACTATAAAAACAACTGCAGCACTATAAAACAAAAAAGGTAGTGAAAGAAAATCTAACATAATGTAATGATTAAAATAAGCTAAAGAGTGTCCAAAGAAGAAAACTAATTAATGAAAAAATATCTAATACAGATAAGGAAACAAAATTAATCCATTTCTTAGCTTATTATTAAATCAACACCTGAAAGACACGTTGCATCTTCTTATTGTTAGAATAAAGAGACTTTCAAAAAAATAGATACATTTATATTCTGGATCCTTAAAATCAGGAAAATAAGCTTCTTTCTATTTACATAAAATTATCCTTTTTGTTATACCACATGCTCGAGAGACAAAGCTCCTCATGAGATGACAAATTCCACATCCTTTAGTATTTCTCAGCAATATTATATTGACATACACAGCAAGCCTGTAGCTGGAGAACACCGGATCTCATGAGTTAAAGAAACTTTAAATTTCTTACACCAACATAAAATTTTTAATATCCATCCCTTTTTAACCATTCTTTGAGAGTTAGGGTTAAACCATATTGCTTTACAATAAGCTTTTTTAATGTATTGCATGATTATCAAGGATAGACATAATATCAGCATATAAGCACAATTTATAATAAGTGTTGAGCATCACTACATCCTTAATAGTTTGAGATTTTCTAACAAATGAGGTTGATGATTCAAGAATCAAATAGAGATTTATACAGATAAGAAACATCCTTGTTGGGTGCCATGGATATAAAATAATAGGTGGAGAAAGAAATCAATTCCTAATAATTCTATAAAATGTGTGAAGAAAACTAGTTTGATGTAAAGCCCCAGACTAGATCTTGTCCATGCAATCACTAGGAATCAACATTGACTGGAAGGCACAAAGCAGAACTGGGTGACGACACACAATTATAATTCAATAAACAAAAGATGTTGGAAATACCTATCTTCTTAGAAGCCACTTCATAAATTCATTCTGGATCAAATGGAAGTCTTTTTCAGCATCCAATAAAATTAGATCTGATTCCAATTTATCTGCTGTAATATAAAATATATCTGCTGTAATATAAAAAATATCGATCAGGTGAATATTGTCAGAAGCATGTCTTTTTTAAATAAATCCATACTGTGATGAGTGAATTATAAATGATATTACCTGCTATAGCCTTCTCCTAAATGTGGTAGTTGCAGCTTGTATGTTTTGCCTTCTGGAGCCTTTGAATCATGTGGAAAGTTTCTGCATCAGTACAAGGGATGATTGCAGGTAAAAAAAACAAAGGCAAGGAAATCTCCATACAGTCTGAGGTTTGGTTTGGCAGTCTCCATTTGATGTAACAGCCTTGGTGAGAAAGTAGTTATTATCTTAAAGAAGCCTCAGGTTCCAAGTCATAAAAAGAATGACTCACTGCTCTTCCATACAGAAATGCTAATGTTCAGGTATGCAGTGTTGGACTCGCAGCACTCTGACACTTAAAATCAACTTCCAATCTTACTCTGTTTCAGTTGAGCTTCCATCCAAACCAGAAACAGAAGAGAGAAGAAAGGTAGAGAATACCCCATTTGGTACCAGTTTGTGGCCATGGAAAAATCAAAGGAATAATATTTCTCTTCCCCTTTCTCTGCCCTTCCTACCAATGGAAGACGGGAAAGTGAAAGTTATGGGCAAGGCTCGCTTTATAATCCCATGGAAGTTGGAGATTTGTCTCACTTCTTCTACTCTCACTGTCTTTTCTGCCACCCATGGGTTGGCAAGGGATGTTGGAGGGGTGGCTTTTTGGCACAATGACAGAGCTTTGACTGTTCTACAGCCAAAAGGCAATGTTCCTAAAACCAGTGGCTAAGGCCCGTGTCGTTATTCAGACTTACCAAATGATTTGTCACAAACTGACCACCTGCCACTATTTATAATAACAGAGGTTAGAAAAACGCACTTTTGAAGGGCACTGAAAAATAATAAAGTGAAGGTCACTTTGAGGTGGACAACAGGTAGCCATGAGGATGCCATTATGAATATATTTCTCAAAAAAATGTTTTTCTTTTGATGGGACTAGCAAAACATGTAAATGGTTCCTCAGTTGTGGAAAGCAGATTAGCATAAAATGAACATAGATGGCATTTTCTCTTTAATATTGCCAACATTATTTCAATGTACATTGACATTATGGCTGGGATTGATATATATTATAATACTAGTATTACTTTAAATGAAAAATGACTTTAGATGGTTACCAATATATAAAATAAATATGTATTGACAAATCCAGATGTAATTAATATATGGATAATCTTTTTATACTCATTAAAATTTACAATTGAAAGATAAAAACTAATACAAAGGAATAAAAAGAAGAAATAGAAAATGCAGAAAAGAAAAAATAGGAAAGAAAAAGAAAATTGTATATATATTTTATAAAAATGACTTCTCCTTTATCATTTTTTAAAGTAATTTATCACCATCTCTTAAAAGTTAAAATATAGATCTCCTGATTATGATACTGTTGACAATCTCATGCTAATGAGAAACATCATATCTCATTTCTGGTTATTTGAATTTAAAACACTGGTAAATACAAAGTTTATTTTCACTGTACATTTCCTTATACATGCGGTCAAGTTTGATGTTTAAAAGGTTTAATACAGTATATCTGGACAATAAATTTCAATCAACTGCAAAAAAGTGAAAACAGTTTTAATACTGTTTGCTATAAATTATGGTCTTCTCATATTCAAAGGCATATGAAAGTCATCTTTAGGTATATGAAAACTACTTGAAATATATAAGATTTAGAAAACAACTGACTTTGTTTGTGTTAACAGGATGAGAAAGTGCAAGGCTTCCTGTTATGTGAGTGTGACAGCTGTAGATAAGTGGGGAGGCCCTCACAGGAAATCCGTCTTACATCTGCAGCATGACTTGTCTAAGGCTGAGAGACTATCTCTAATTGAAGTATCAATGCCATGACATGGTGCTAAGTGATCAAACATGGGGGACATGGTAAAGAAGGACTTGGAGGATCAAACTGTATTGCCGTTGGAAAATGAATGTACCAGAAACATGGCAGAATTTGTGGAAGTTTCTCTGAATGAAAGGGTTAAATTTAATGACACAGGCTTATCCATGGTCCTACAGAATGGCTTGGAGAATCTCCGTCTAGAAAACTCTCTCACAGACGTTACCCTGCGTGTTGGCAGCATGCATTTTTCGTGCCACCGTGTGGTCCTTGCAGCAGCAAGCAATTATTTTAGGTAAGGTAGATATTTAAAGTAAGACCTTTTTACTGGATTGAAAAAATATCTATCAACTTAGCAACTAGGATGATAAAACTACATTTTCACATACTTGATTTAAATCTACCTGTATTCTGTATGTTTCCCAAAATTTTGTATTTGGGATGGTGCTAGAACACATTTATAGAGAATGTTGTATTGTATTTTTGAAACCCAGATTTTTGTGTGTGTGCGCCTTTGAATCAAACTCCTGGTGACTGCCTGGACTAGTCTCTGCAGTTTAAATCTTTGGCAAGATTTTTCAGAAGATTTGCCATTGCCTCCTTCCTAGGGCTGAAAGAAAGTGATTGACCCAAGTTATCCTGCTGACTTTGTGCCTAAAGTGGAACTAGAACGCATAGTCTCCTGATTTCTACTCTGATCTCTTTTACTACAATGTCAAACTGGCTCAGTATTAGATCTAACAAACAAACAAACAGAGGGTAAAGCCCTACGCAAGACTCCAAAAGGAAAGGGAAATTAAAAACTTACAATTTTTCCAATATGAAATTATCTATGGAGTTTTTATTTGTTTGTTTTAGGTATAGTTACTCATTTTTATCATTTTAAAGCCTACCCTAATAAATATGTAGGCTGCAAATCCCTAATCTATAATCACTGACAGGAATGAATTGATTATTCTCTGTTAATAAGGTAGAGGTTTCTAATTCCACTTGGAAATTTTGCTACATTTCCCCCCTTTGTTTTGTTTTTTATCTAGAGAAAATAGCTCTGGTGTTATAGAATCATCAAAATTTAAAGTGCTCTTGGACATCATCCATGTATTCCAATTCCTTGGTCTGTTTAGGGAAAAATGTCATATGTGAATAAAAGATGTAACATTTTTGACAAAACAAACATGAGAAAAACTGAAAAGTCTTTTATCATGTTCAATAAAATGCCAATAAAATGCAGAGTTAGACCATACAAAGATGTAAAAGCTGTAAAACTATCCAGGACTGCCTGTAATATTTTCACTTTTCTTTTTTAAATTGAATTTCTCTGCCACCAAAGATAGATAACAATTCAGCTTAGAACGTAGGTATCTCTTCCTCCCAGATGTTTTATAATTTCTCAGAATAACTTTTAAAACTTTAGGATATGAAGAAAAACAGGAACTCAATATACTCAGTCATTTCTGCTTGAATATTTCTTGACTTCCACATAGAAATACTTTCTAACATTCTTAGTTGACTTGCCTGAATCCTTGAAACATGGATACTATAAAGCTCTTGCTCCTTTTCATTATTGGTATAATATTTATAATAAGAAACCTATTGTAAACATGGCATTAAAGTATAGCACTGGGGTGTATTGACATAAAACATTATTGTTAATATTATTATTTATTTATGGCACAGAGACCCCAAAAGCAAGTTACGAACGTAATCTAAAATGTGGGCATTAGATAAAACTGTTTAACAAATAAAATATTTGATATTACATGAAACACTTATAATTCCAACATTGAAGTGTGGTTTAAAACCTTGTTTTTGTAGTCTTGATTAAAAATCAGATAGTTGCCTCTGTAATTTTAGGATTTTTATCTGCAGGTAACATTTTATCATACCAATATCTCTTCCTGGGCTTGATTTTATAAATAGGCCAGATAACATCCTGGAAAAGGTTCTCATAAATTCACAGAACAATAAAATGTTTCACTGTTTCAAAATCAATCCATTGTAGAGGCAAAATATTTGAGAGTGGGGATTTTAAAAAATCTAATGTGTTGTATATTAAAATGCAATGCATATAATCTGGTTTTTGAAAAGAAAATTCTGTATTTACTTAAATATAAATTATTAAAATATATAAGGAGCTGAATTATCTGTAATTAATTCCAAAAGTTACAGGTGAACAATGGAGCCATTCATTTATGTATTTAATTATTCCATAATTTTTGTTTAATATAATTATATGCTAATGGACCCCTGGAAAATAAGTCATCAGGATCAGTGCCAATCTGACTAATCTTGTAGGTCACCTGTTTAAACCACATCTAATCATTTGGGATTTCATGAAGCAATCCTTCCTTGTTTTTAAAAATATGTTTGTAATCAAAACTTAAATCTGTAGGCTTAGCAAAGCCTTTGTTTCAATCTGGGACATCACCCAGTTTCCAGAGATCAACAGAATCTCTGGAATTCTACTTGGAACACTTAAAGGAAGTGTTAATTTTTTTACTTGCAGTTGGGCTATGTTATTATTAGTAAATATAATTTAAACTGGAGTTCCACATAAAATTTGAGAAATAATATTTTGCATTGTTACAAGAACAAATGTCCCATTTTTTGAAGAAAACATTGAAGTAAGGCCATCAGAGTAGATTTTGCTTTCATAATATTTTTCTTCCTAGTGTTTCCTGCAGATTCAGTTTCCTTTTTTTCAGATCATCTATTAGTTGCAACAGGTGAGCCTAAACTTGTGAGCTGAAAGAGTGACTGGCCCAATGTCACCCAGCCAGCTTTCATTCCTACAATGGGACTAAAACTCACAGTCTCCTGGCTTTTAGCCTGGTGCCTTAACCACAAGACCAACCTGCCTCTTTATTTTGCTTTGCTATTTTGAAGTAATGCCTTTCAATGATGTTGCCAGGATAGAACATGATTTAAAAAATTCTCAAATAATTAAAATTCTCTACTATCATCTCATGATTTTGAATTTTCCATCTGTAAATTGATAAAGTGTTAATTTTATCATGGTTAATTTGAATGGATTTTTCTGGCAAAATTTAATTAATGCCTCAAGTAGGCATTTCAGACCCAATGTGGTACGTGAAAGAATAATATTATCTATATATAACAAAGCACACATTTTCTTTTGACTAATAATGGGCATTAGCCAACAACCTGAAGTAACATAGTTGTCAGGCCTACAACCATATTTCTGTTGGATCTTTGACCTGGCACACTTTCTATTATTCTACTATGCATTTTCTATTGTGGAAAAACGGGAGGTGGGATTGTATGGAGTTGGGCATATGTAGACATAATAAAATTCTTTCTAGAAAGTAAAGGTCATCCTTTGTCTTTGCACTTGACTGGAACTGGATGGGTGAAGCTGCCAGTTCGGTAGTGAATGATTGGACCATGTGACAGACCTGTGGGTGTGGGGGCAAGATCTTGAACTTTCAACTGGGTGGTGAAAACCAGGGAAGGTGAAAACCAGGGAAGATTTGGGTTTTCACAGATGTGCCCACATGTCTCTCTTAATAAATTGGAACTTGAGGAATGCTTTGCCTTGGAGTCTGATTTAGTTCTGGATGATATTTGGAACACTGACAATAGTTTTCAGATTATTGACAGAGATACAGTATTAAAAAATAAACCTGTTTCATACACTTGTTCCTATCCTTTTAAGAAGAGATTGGATGACCATTTATCTGAAATGGTATAGGGTTTTCGGAATGGAGCATGGATTTGGACTAGAAGATCTTCAAGATACCTTCCACCACTCTTATTCTATTTTTCTATTATTAATATATTGTTTATAATATAATTATTTTGTCAAACCAAAATGAAAAACTTCCTTACTCTGATGGTGTAAGATCCACTCCTTTGGGAAAGTCATTATGAAAATCAAAATAAAATCACCTAGATTGGTAAAACTTTTAATTTTTTGTTCAATCAAAATAAAAGCACAATTTCTTTGCTCTAAGATATCAGTGAACCATTGCTTTGGTGAATTATTGGAATATTTGTTTGGACATACTGAAATTAAAATTCCATGTGTTCCACTGTAATATTGATGTCCTGCTCCAGTATAATAAGTGTAATAATTTAAGTGGCATTGCACACTTATTTCCAGAACTTTTTGCAAACAAACTGGATTTTCCAGATTTACTGAACTGTCTATTTTTCTCCTTTAGGGCAATGTTTTGCAATGACTTAAAAGAAAAGTATGAAGAAAAAATAGTTATTAAGGGAGTTGATGCAGAAATAATGCAGATTCTTTTGGACTATACATATACCAGTAAAGTGCTGATTACCAAGGAAAATGTGCAGAAAGTCCTTGAAGCTGCAAGTCTTTTTCAGGTTAGTGAATGCGTGCAGTTAATGGAAAAAATATATAGGAACAAAGCACATATTAAGATTAAACTATGAGTTAATTTTATTTAACTACCGCATTTAATCCATAGCCTTTATAAGCATAGCTAATTAATGGCTGTTTACTATATGTTCTTTAAAATATTGTTATATAGGTAGTCATTTATTGAATAAAACAGGGATTAACAATGTTTGAGCAGTTGTTGAATTAAACTGTGACTATGTTTATCAAACTTATCATGGCTGTAGATAGGAACCAGGAGGAGCATGCATCAAGCCCATAAACGGCAAGCTGTCAGACTCCAAAACCAAGGAAGCCACGCAGGGTTATTTATAAGCTATTTCCTTTATTGTTCCTCACCTATAGGCAGTAGTAGTTCACCTAAACTAAACTACTTGCATCAATAAAGATATACACTGAGAATTTCTAGAGAGAAGCTGACTTGATCTCTTCCATCCAACCAAACTATCTAAACTTCGTTGTCTGTTATTCCTCTGGATTGCACTTCCTCCTCTTGGGAATTCGATCTACATTCCGTCACACAAAGTCAAATGGGTTCCTACCGGTTCAGACTGGTTCTATAGAGTAGGTAGTAAGCTGCTGGTGACGTCACGGAACCGGCCGAAAAGGCTGAAAACAAGATGGCAACACACGCGCAGTGGCGGAAACTCGGCTTCTGCGCATGCACAGAAGAGAAAAGAAACTGGTGTTTTTTTTTATCTGCCCCCCCCCCCCCAAATATGCCTCCTGGGAGTGGAGAAAGGAACAGCCTTGTGGAAAAACTCAAGCTGTGGAATCTCCCTGAGAAGTTCAGTTTGTAGCCTTGGATGATGCAGAAATCTTCGAAAGGGCCCCTCCTGTTGATTTGAGTAACTAGGCACGTTCATAGCGAGAGAGACATTTCGGTCCTAAGTCCTTTGGGGCTTTAAAGATCAGTACCGATTGTGTGATTTCTATACCTTGCATAGGTCATCAGCTTAACTGTTGAATTGTGTATTATTCAACTGCATTGCTCTTTCTGGAAGCTTTTCAAGCACATTGAAATGATGTTACAAATTACATCCAAAGTATAATGAAATGTTGCTAAGTCTGGATTACTGAGGAAGGGTCACTCATTAGCCATAATTGAGAGTACATTCTCACCATGCCTGTGATAGTGATAGTGATAGTGATAGTGATAGTGATAGTGATAGTGATAGTGATAGTGATAGTGATAAATCAAAGAATATTTTTAATTATGAAACTGTTCCTTCTGGAGGATGGGGGTGGATCTCTTTATCTGCATATTATGTTCCAGTGTATAATTATGGATTTAAGAAATTGTGGTTAATGAGCCTGTGAGTCAGTGAATGGGGTGGGTGGGTGGGTTTGCAGAACTTTTAAAAATAACCCCCAAGCCCTTTCTCCAAATCACCCAAAAAAATTAATAATAATAATATCAGAAATAAGGGTACAGTATCTCCCATCTCAGATTTAACACTTTTACACTGTATATTTTCTAATTTATTTTCACTGTGGAAGAAAATAAAGGGGCACAATAATATAAAAAGCCAGAATGCTACAAATTTCTAGAATTGCTAGGAAATATTAGGGTGGAATCTGGATATGAATTGTGCATATGAAAAACGGGGATAGAACTGAACTTTGTTCCAAAATAAATGAAACTGTTTATATATTGAATAAACAAATTATCCCCATACTGTATTTATTAACTGACTACATGAGATAGCAGATAGCAAGACCACAGGTAACATACCGTATTTTACGGAGTATAAGACGCACCTGAGTATAAGATGCACCCTAGTTTTTGGAGAGGAAAATAGGGGGGGAAATCTGCCTACCAGGTATTCATCTGGCTAGCACATTATTATAGTCTGGTCAGCTTCAGTACATTATTTTATCCCCTGATTAGGACTGGGGAAAAAGCTTCTACAGCACAGCTGATAGAGAGAAGCAATTAACAAAGCATACAAAGCCCGGAAGATCATTAGCACCTGGGGGGAAAAAGGTTCTTTGGAGGGAGTAGCAATGAAAAAAGGCTGCAAAGATCGCTTCACTCTTCACTCACCTCGTTAGGTC
>JANHFT010005317.1:417850-430738 GCA_032467955.1 Pseudoxenodon macrops | reverse complement strand
AAATGGACATTTAAAAATTTAAATATGCTTTCCAGCTTTGGGTAGCTACATTTTGATGTAATACATAAAGTAGCTCCTGGACCATAAATGAATTAAAAATTAAGAAAATCCTAAGAGTATTGTGAATACAAGTCTCATTTTTCCAAGTCAACCAAATGTTGAGAAATGAGTTAATAGCAGGGAGGATGTCATGCCCCCATCAGAGCCTGAATCTGTGGAGGAAGACGAGCTGAAGCTGGAGCTGACGGAGATCGAGGGGAACGGTTTCATTGGCTTCGGAAGAATGTGAGGAGGAGCAGGCTGAGGCAACCCAGGGCCTCTCAGGATGGGGACGGCTTGTTAGTAGAGAGTAATGGGACAAGATGACAAAGAGAGGGCAAGCAGTGGACATGAGCGATGGAGCTTAGACGATGAGCAAGGACCACCCCCTCCTGATCCCCAAGCATGGAGAGTGGAGAAAAGGCAGGATTAGCACAGGCCAACCTGACGACTCGGGAGGAGAGCGCCGTGCCCCTCTTCACAAGGCACACCTGGAGACTGAGATTTAAGGAGACGCTGGGGCGAGGGGCATTTGTCAGAAACAGATGCTGAATTGGTAGAGTTTGGTGTGCTGGTGCAGACATTTGGTGTTTGCAGGACTGCTTTCTTCCTGTCTTCGTGTACTCAGTACCTTGTTCCTTACTTTGTGGGCTCATTGTTTGTTGGTTTGTAGACTCATTGTTTGCTCCTTGTTTTGTGGACTAATTTTCCTGTTCCTTTGTTTTGCTGGACTGGGTGCAGCCAGAGTCTGCCGTGTATGTGTGCGTACGCGCTTTGCTCTGGAACTTGCCAAGAACGTGGGAGTATTTGAGAGGAAATTTGGAATATTAGAGGGAGTTTGAACTCATGCTACTTCATTACACAGCAGTAATTACATATACTTTCTACCACCATTGCTGATGGGAAAAATTTGAAGAAATTCCAGAAGCCAGTTCTTACATGTCTTTCCTACCTTCTTGATTCTGAATAATGTTGAATTATCATAACACAAATAATCCTACTCCTTTATTTTCACAGGACCTTCCTTCCCTGTAGCTGCCACCATGCATGCATTCAAGTGTAGCATATCTAGTCGGTCTACCTGCCGTGTATCCCAAATTTTACTTGTTAAAAAGGACTATATTAAAAAAAGAGAGGAGTGGCTTTGTATGTGAAGGTATCAAATGCCTGTGAAAAAGCCTCATGCCCTTGAAGATGGAAATTTTGATCTAACATTATTCAGGATTTTTATAAAGAATATGAAATGAATGAAATGTTTGTAACATTTGTGAATTATGTCAAATCAAGGACTGATCTGAACATTGGGTCAGTTCTAGCAAGATGTTCAGTGGTGATAAATGTGAAGTCCTGCAGATTTAATATCTAGGAGTGGAGGAACTTCATGTGAAAAGGATATAGGAAAAATAGCGAAGCACCTGCTGAACATGAACAAGCAAGCAAATTCACTCGTGGTCTGCATTAAAAGCACTCTTTCGGTATCATGAGAGATTGATTGCACCAAACATGGTATATAATGTCCATTCTGGGCATTGGATTTTGAAACGGACTTATAGATCCTGAAGAAGTTTCAGAGATAATCTTCCAGGTTGTTATGCATAAGAAATCTGCATAATAGTAAGGAAGGATTCAAGAACCATGGACATATCTGGTCTACAAAAGAAAAAGCTTTGGAGATATGATAGTAGTCAACAAATATGTAAAAAGCTGTTACATGAAACATAAGAGCATACATGTATAGAAACGGAGAGCGGGCAAGAACAAATGGATATAAAAGAAAGGAAGTTTCTTTTAGGTGTTGAATAGTGGAACCGTCTGTTCACAACAACAATAGATTCTACTGCAGGGGTTTTTCAAATGGGGGTTGGATGGCTTAGTCAACTTGTCCATTGAATGTAGGGTGAATTAGATGACTTATGATAACTCTTCCAACTCTAATATTCTATGATTCTTTGAATAATCATAATTACTTATTTAATCCATTTTAGATAGTTCAGGGCAGAAATCTTCAAACAGGAGTGAACACTTGAAATCAGGTTAAATAACACAAAATATGCCATAAGTTTGTCTTCCGTGTAACAACCCATTCTCAAACATTTTGGTGGATTTTTATTACCAGTGTTCTGAAAAAGATTCCGTGATGTTACTAACATGATCTGTTCACCAGGGAAAGAACAATGCTAGAGAGGAAGTCTACACCAGAAACTTAAATTACTTTAACAGGTTCTACTACTCCTTAGAGAACTTTAAAACTCTAGACCTATAAACGAGGCTAGGAATTTCTAACTTTACCAACCTAGAAATTCACAACAGTTAAATTAATTTCAAGCAAATACAAATTTACAGAACACAGCAGTGGACTTCATAGCTTCCCTTTTTCCTCTCCTGTGGAGAGCTTCTTATTTCCTCACTGAAGAAATCAGTAATGATGGGCACGTTTACTACATTATATGTGCAGTGCTAACCGCAGGACATTGGATGTGATCTAAAATGTATTGTTTATTCATTCTGCTTTTGAACAATAGCAGTATGTTTGCAAAGCTTTGAAAAAGAATCTCCTGTTTTCTGGTTCTAACAGCATGCAATATGCCCTCTTGATACTTACCTTTTCTAATCTTTTATTGTTTTCTTTCAAAGAACTGAGAAGACTTGATCTTGCATAAATGGCTGTCGTGACAAATGTGGCCTGATACAACAGCAGCAGTTAACAAAATAGTTCCTGCCATCCCATCTCGCAGGATGCTTCTTATTATTTCTGATTCCTTTCTTTCTTTCATGCTTTTCATGGGGAAGGTGGGTGTAATGCCAACAAACCTTGGGCTGCAGCTGTCATTCATTTTTATTTTCTAACATTTGGGTCCCCGAAGGTATTCTTTAAACTTCTGCTTCTGAAGTTTGGTCCTTTGCTTTGCTGATTATAGAGTGACCTTTTTTTAAAAAGGAAAATGTCAAGTAGGTAAGGAAGGAACCAAGGGAAGGTCATATGTAAGTTGGCGCCACTTTAGATTTAATACCTATCTGAAAACCCTTTTAAGCTGATGAGGTAGGAAGAATTCTTTGTCTGCAGGGATTATTTACTGTTGTAAAAAAGCAATCCAATACTATATTTCCTTTTGCTGAGTTCTTGCTGTGTTAGAAACTGTTGCAGGAAGTGCAAGCCACAGCATATACTTCAGACAAATGTGCTTCCCTCTCACTTAGAAATGTTTAAGTAGCATCCATGTGCAAGATGTAGGTTTAGCCATCTAGTACTTCCCAGTACTTTTCAATTGCCATGCTGAGTAAGCCTTAGAAAAACTATAATGTGAAACAGATGGAAGGCACCTCGTTGCCTATCGCTCTTACATAAACTTTGCACTTAGTGCTTTGCTTCTGTAAGTGACTTGGCTGACCTGAAGTCGAAACCTGTAATCTTTTAGTGCAAATGCTGTTGGAAGAGGTTTATGATATAGATTCAGTGCTTTTTATATTCAGGAAAAACTACAGTGATGTGGGCATTTTATTTTTATGCTTAAAAGTTACTATAAAGAAGATTAGCTTTAAAATAAATTCAAGTTTGAAATATGAGCATTGCCTCACAAAAGACCATAGAAAATTATGTCTGGAAGGATTCTTTTCCCTAGAATTTTTTATTAAATAACAACAGGAAGACAGGAAAACTACATTGCTTCCAAAAAATTCTGCATTTAATTTTAGAACCGTCATCCAGTGCCTCAGAAAATTGTGCAATGGTGTTGACTCAAGAGTTTAAACTATAGTCTTCAAGGAGAAATGATCCCATTTATAGATCATTCACTATAACTTAATAGGCAGTATAATTTAATAAAATCAATGTAATGTAAAACAATATAATTTAATAGGCAGTCGTTTTGGAAAGGTATTTCTTTGGTGGTTACTTTGGAAAGCTATCTGTCCTGAATAGTGCTTAGTCTGATCATAAAAAGTCACACTTGTTTAATAGACATAATATTTTAGTATATTCAGTATTGCTACAATGAAAGAAAAATAATTGTTGATCATCTATATTGGATTAGCCAAAAAGGCATCAATGGTTGCCATTTTTGATTATGACAGGGAAGTATTGTATCTTTTAGCCATAAAAATTCTCCACTGGATAAACATGCTATAAATAGGCAAGTCTTGGCGGGAAAGTTCTGCAAATCAGATTATTATATTTTTTGGACAGCTTTTTGAAGAATAATATTATGCTACCTGGTATTGAACCTAAATGCTACTGCATGTCTCAAGAAATTGTCATGGGACATGACCTAAACAAACTGGGGCAGCCACTGCTTTAATCTCTGAAGGAATTTGGAGAAATGCTCTGCAGGTGCACTCTTTTTAACAACAGCAACAATAAAAAATTAAACGTACAAGGGTTTTCTCGGGAGCTTATTTATCCATGCATCTGTTATACCCAAGATGATTTTAAAAAGCAATGTATCAGAAGTATTTAAGAGAAACCGCAAACTCTTTTTAAGGAACCACCCTATCCATTTTCTATGCTTACAAGGATGTTTTTTCTGTTCGTGATTCATTTCACTCCAACATCAAGGGAACTGGAATAACGATTAAGCTAAGGAATGCATGTGTTTCTGGGTTTTGTCCCTTTCCAAAAAGCTTTATGAATTCTTGATTCAGCGTTAAATAAATATATCACGCATAAATACTTTAGCCACTGTTAATAAAGTGAAAGAATACCATACCACTACTGCAGCTTCTTTCTCTTTTAATCCGAATCACTCACACACACACACACACACAAATGTTCTTTGTTGCTTTATTAGACATATCCATAGCCTCTATTGTCTCCGTATAAAATGGCATAAAGCAGAAACTTAACAGTGTGCTAAATGAAATTAATTTTAATTTTCACATTATGTTCTATTTGCTCTTTATAGGTCTGTATGAGCTGCTGGCTTCATTGCCAGCCCAGCTGCAGCCACATGTGGACAACCAAGAAGACATGACCTTCCTCTGGGATATGTTTGGTGAAAAAAGCCTTCATTCTCTGGTAAAGGTAAACCACACTAAATGCTCATTCTTTCTGAGAAACATGTATGGAAAAACGTTTTGAGCAACCTCTAGTATACCAAGAATCAGTTATTCTGTGGAAACAAAACAGCCTTGTTTCACTTCTGTGCTTCTGTGAGGGATGGGAGTTGTTAAAGGTTTCTACCAAAAATATTGCAATGATTTCATTTAATAGTGATGTTTTGGCAGAATGCATTAATGTAACAAACATATGATGTTTGCCCTTGTTTAGAACGAAGCAGCATGAATTAGTAGCAGGAAATCTGAGACTCCTTCATGGTCAACATTCATGGCCTGGAGTTTAGCTTACATAAACAAATGTTCACGGCAGAAATTAGATGGCATATATTTTTGAGGTAAAGTATGGCAACTATTCAGTAGCCACATTAATTTAAAATAATTTCCTTTAACAAGATCAACTGAAATTATAGTTGGTACTTTAATTGACTTGTATCCATCAAAGATTGTGTTTTGTATATAAATATACTAAACTTGTATGACTAAAATAAGCTTAGTGAAGCAATTGAAGTGAAGTAATTAATAGATATGTGTCATCAAAACTGGTAGCTGTTCATGTATATTGTACTTTATAATTTACAAAATTATTTGCAGTTTTGGTTTCATAATTATCATGAAGCTTTTAGTTTAGAAATTGGAAATTAGACTTTTAAAGAAATTTGTAAAACAAGTCTGCTACTTGGATTTTATACTAAATTTGGGGTCCATAGCTTCTTGAAGAAATCTGCATTTATGTAGCAGAAAACAGGGGTAAAATATTTGTTTAGGTTGTGACAATTCTTTATATGCTCATTTATATATTTATAAATTGTTTGTATGTTGTTAGTCATGGACACTAGTGAATTAACAGTTGTAAAAATACAGTAACAAATAACATCTCACAAAGCTACTAGTTGGCTTAACTGAAAATTTTATCATGGTGTTCGTGCCTTCCTGAATATTAGCTTAGGGTGAGGGATGTCAAATTGTTATACAGCGAGGGGATTACTGCTAAGAACACGATCCTCTAGGTCTCCTAATTTTTCAGATGCAAGGATCCCATAGAGCTCTCTGCTGGCTAGCATATATTGCCTGGCGGTGATCCTGGAAGTAACAAGGCAATATTTATGGCTGCATTTCTGCCAGAAGATAATTAAAAAATACGAATCAGTAACTTTAGGATGTTCTGAGTTGATAAATCTTTTCTTAGTTTGCAATAAAAGAGTGCTTTGGGATATATTACTGCATCAGAAAGATGCCTAAGCATCTTTAACTCCATTTGGCCAGATGGCTTACTCGTTATATGGTAACTGCAATCATTAAAGCACTTAAAATGTCTCTTAAAGGTTAACATCATACTCAATAGGGCTAATCTGGAAGAACCACTTCTGATTTTAAAAAAAAGGGAAATTTAGCTAATTGTTTGAGATTTATTCAAAATGGAACATTTCAGATGATACAGTCATGTACTATAATGACTCTTTCAGACAATTATTTCATCCCAACTTCATTCTGGCAGACTCGCTGGTTTTGAGTTCATTTTTAAAAAATTATATATCAATTATTTGAAAATTAACAGGAAGGAGAGCCAGTGTGCTGCAGTATTAAAGTGTTTGACTAAGAGTGTGGGGAAACCCAGGCTCAAGTTCATAGCCAATGACGGAAGCTTACTGGTTGCCATATTTTTTGCAGCATAAGACACTCCGAAGTATAAAACACACCTACCTTTTTGGAGGAGGGAGGGGAAATCTGCCTCTACCTCCCAGCAATTTGTCTTCTTGCAACAAACAGCAAACAGCCTGTTTCAGTTTTGCTTTCAGTTTCAGCATAGCCTGTTTAGCACAAGGGGAAAAAAGTCTGCCTCTGCCTCCCTGCAGCCTGAAACAGCGGATGGTTGGGAGGCCGATCCAAGTGATAATTACCTGCTTGTGCTAATCAGGCTATGCAGAAGCTGAAACTGAAAACAGGCTGTTTGCTGCAAGGAGGTAAATTGCTGGGAGGCAGAGGCCAAAGGGTGGATACATTTGGATACATTTGGTGTATCCAAATTTTCGTCCTCTTTTGGGGGGGTGCATCTTATACTCTAAAAAATATAGTAATTTTAGGCTTGGCTACTTTTTCTTAGTTCATCATAATCTTGGGAGGTTGCTTTGTAGGGAAAAAGAGAAAATGTTATCTCTATGTACATCATTCTATGCTTCAAGGTAAAAGCTCAGATACAAATCTAATAAAAGGAAAGATAACAAAGGTGGCTGTTGCAGGTTTTAGGATTGTAAAGTATTAGACATCTTTCCCAACCAATACAGAAGAATATTTTATTGCTCAGGGTTGAAATGAGGGGACATTGGTGCTTTCTGAGCTTACAGATGTTTCAATACTCAAACTAGGTAACATCAGTTGCTGGTAAGGAGTGGGCCTTCTGACAAATTAGCCATCAAGAAACTGCCGAAGAAGCCAACAGTAAATAGCCCAACCAAAGAATCTCAAAGATCACCCCCACCAACAGCGATAGTGCAAGACGCTATAATATAAACTGAGAGCAAACCCCACTCCTTGCTAGCAATGATGATGTTACCTAGTTTGGGTAATGAAAAATCTGCAAGAAAACAAGCAAGCTCAGAGAGTATCAAGGTGTCCTAGTCTTTTCCAATTGTTTATATATTTATTTATTTATTATTGTTATTTATTTGTCAATAAATTTGTATAAGATAACAGATACAAGTATAAACATAATTATGAACACAGGAAATGGATACAAATAAATTAGGACAGTAGGACAGGGACGGTAGGTACGTTGGTGTGCTTATGCATACCTCTTATTTGTCTGGTACACTTTAAAATATCCTAAATTATTGATACTCATCTAATGACAAAATTTTCACAATTTAAACAGATACACAGAATTATTTATTTTCACAGCTTGTATGGTAATCTAGTAAGTTCTTTAAAGTCCATCTGCAGAATGTGTTTAGAATTTTTCCTCCCACTTTCTGAAGTTGTTCCTCTGAATCCCAAAGTTTTTTTTTTGTTATGTCCTAGCTAATATGCTGTGATAGATCTTTCCCACATGAATGTCTCTTAATTGCATGATAGAGGTCCCTAAAGCTCAAAGTAGACATTTATTTTAAATAGTACCCTTTTCTGTTTAGCATGCTTGTTTCAAAATATAAAAACAATCATTCCTCAGAGAATGTCATGGTAAGTTCAGTATTCCAGTTGTATTTAGTGCCAATTGACAGTCATAAATATCTTCTTTAGAACTATTGAAAATACAGGGAATATGTTTTGTGGAAGAACACATTTTGAGCTTTCATATTTCCTTCTTAACATATTTATCAACTAAATTTCAATTCCTGTATTTGAATGTATTTGTTGCTATTACTTTGTACTTTGTGTAGAGGTGCTTTTATCTCTTTCTATTCTGCTATCATTTTATTATTTACATGTATTGAATGTACTACGTTATCTTTAGCTCTCAGTCTTTCTCCAGTGTGATGGCGATAGAATCCAGACATGAGATGACTCTTCTCTCGTAGCTTATTAGATTGAGTCCAAACTGAAGACACGCCTCCTCACAACGGTCCCCAGTTTTTGACTCAGTCTAACACTCAGTTAGATGTGTTAGGGAAAGTTCTTACAGTTTGTTAAATTTCAGAGACAGAGTTCGTCTATGTCTGAATTCTATGAGGCTGTCAGGCTGCAGGAGTAGGAACAGGGCAGCCTCAGCATTTTATAGCATGAAGAGCCGTTGGCTCGAGAATGCTGTCAGGATCAGCTTTTTGGGCACCAGAAGGTGACTGTCAGACATGAAGAAACGTTGGTTCAACCCCACTGACAGCCGACGCCATTTTGAGAGGTACTGTGAAGGGCTGTTGGCTGGATCTCGTTACTGCTGATACCTTGACTGGAAAAGCTGTCCGGCGTGAAGAGTTCTCAGCTTGAGCCTATGGATGGCTGAGGATTACACATTGGCCGAGCTACTTGCAGTGCACACTTTTACGATCGCATCACGGTTTGCTTTGAATGAAGTTTGGGTACGCAACATCTGGAGCACTAGAGCGGCTTGAAGCGCAGAGTGGAGAGGCTCTCTTGACTGCCTGCACTGCAGGGAGCGCAATCCCAGAGCAGCATATTGCTTGCAGGTCTCACTGCCAAGCAGCTGCTGGGAGCAGCTAGCAGATTGGGCGCTGATAGTGGACAATCCCACACACCTGTGAAGAGATCAACGATTGTTGCGTGTGTCTAGACATCGGAGCGATGAGATTTCACGGGCCTGGCTCACAGCCACAGACGGCCAATAGCAGGTTAAAGCTGCTGAGGCCATAAGTGTTCTGTCCTACACCTCCAACCATTCATAATCCAATTCTCCAAGGAATCAAATAAGGCATTTATAGTTTGGTAATCTTAATCCCAATGATATTTCCAGTTTGTAATTTCATTGTTTGTTACATTTGCTGCCTGAAGTACTTGAAGTACCATAATCTGAAGAAGTCTAGTTTTCTTCTATTTGTTTTTTAAATTATTATTGTCCAGATCTTTTTAATGTTAGTCATTGCAATATGTGCAAATAATATTCTGCATTTAATTTGGGCCAATGACTCATGTTAGGTAAATTTTGGAATTAAAAAAAATTCTGGAGTGATTCAATTTTTCATTGTTCATATCATGATTTCTATTGTTGTGGAAACTTTAGTCTTCTTGACCTTTAAACGCAGTCCAGCTTTTTTACGTTCTTCCTTGACTTCTAGGATAAATTATTTTATACACTCTTCATTTTCTGCCAGTAGAATGGTGCTGCTGTCTGCATTATCTTAAAATATAAAAATTTCTGCTACCAAATTTGATTGCAATCTACGATTCTTTTAAATTAAAATAACCTCAAAATTGTCCCAAAGGTGCTTTTTAAAAGACAATTGGACTTCGTTTGTTTTTTTCCTTGAAGAAATGGAAATGTTGCTTCTCATCCAAGAAACTTCTTCAGTTCTGACTGATTAGTGGGGAATAGGTCAGTCCTTTCTGAGAGTTGCTATGGCCATTTGGGGGTTTATCTGTATCCTCAGGGTCCCCTGAATCAGAATGCAAATGGGTGTGGAAGAACTTGGAGAATTACATCCTAAGAATCATTTTTTTAAATACCGTACATCTGGAGCTTTTCTCCCTTCTGGCCATATAAATAATGCATTTTTGAAGGTTTTTCATAACGTTTACCCTCTGCTTCTACCACGGGGAACATTGGAGAAGATTGGAGCAGCAATCCAGCAGACCTTTATACAACCAGCTATCGGACACAATGCGAAATAGGTCTGTTGAAGAAGTATAAGAAAATTTTCATTTTTCTATGAAGTACAAGTGAAGATATTTTTTCCTGCAAGATCTGTACAGCCCGAGGACATGAAATAGTTTTGTTATTGTTGTTGCTGCTCTTTGTCTTCAGCAATGAACATCTGGCAGTGGGTGCTTTTGGGAGATAGGGAGTGGAACAGGTGCCTCAAAATTGCTTCTGTGTATTAATTAAATAGATGTACGTACCAATGCAGCCTTGTTACACACCTTTTCCAGTCATAAAGCAGTCTGTATTCAAGTTGTTATGACCATGGGTACTGCGTATGCAGTAACTAATAAACAAGCCTATGAATATGTATTTTGAAAGATGTATTTTAATATATTTTAAGAAAGAGAGCATGATATTCCTATATAGCTGTTCAAGGACTTCATCTTTAGTATGTGGACTGCATTTATAAAACAGGATTGTTGCTAGAGCCTCATGTTTCCATGTCAAAAAAGACAAGATGAGTGTTTCTCTTCCAACTTCTGAATACTCTGAAAGTGTCTCAAGTTATTAAAAAAAAAAAAACTTGAGATAAAAGTACACAACAAAAACTCATCCAATTTCGAGAATAGTTTTTTCAGCAGCTGAGCGGGAGTTTGGCTGTAAAAGCATAGAGAAATTTATCTTGGAGGAAGGGTAATTTGTTTGGCTTTAATCTGAATTTCCTCTATCCACCATGGGGACCCCTTCCTATAAGCAGAGTCATCAAAACACTTTCTCCTTATTGACCAAAAAAGTTCATTTGAATAAAGTGTCTGAAATCTCAAATAATAGATGCTTTATTTTGTTATACGAGGAACAAAGAAGTTAGTTTCTTTCAGAAAGATCAACATTTGTTTTTTAATGAGATTGTCCAAGGAGAAAGGGGTTTATAATAGTATTTAGATTATACACTTGAAAAAATAAAATAGTTTGAATAACTTAAGTATGAATTCAGAAGATGTCTAGATTTTTCAGTTATATTTAAAGACTGAAAATTGAAAGGGGAATGCAAAATAAGATTGCAGGTCAGATAAAGCACGTACATTGAATTAGAAGGGAATTTCAACATTAATTTTAATGAATTGAACAGAGTACCACTTTGCATATAAGACTAGAGTCCTAATATTAATGTTTTATAGTTTAAAACAGAATATTTAGTATAATCGTTTTTACAATTATATCTTTATAAATACAGCTAATCAAAATTTTCAAAAGAGCTTTAATTTCCGAATTTCTGATATAGTTAAATCAGGATTAACGCAATGGTTAAAATCAATGAGAACTTTTAACTACTGTTAAGTTTCGGGAAATTTTTAGAAAAAGTAACAATTTCTTAAGGTTTTCCCAATCTTCATGGACTTGTTGACAAATTTGCACATTTATAATTTGTTCTGAGAATTATACACATTTAGAAACTGATGGTTTAGAAGAGTTATTGTATATTATTTTACTATTTTATAGTAGCTCTCCTAAACCACCATTTCCTAAGAGTTTATAAAAGGAGGGATGGATCATGTAATCACTTGCAAATTTGGTTTCTGGGTATGGAAATATAATAAACAATAAACTCACAAATTTTATTGCCTTAATATAAATATCCCAAGATAAATCAAAATCCATCTTTTTCAGATGGCTTCAAAATTGGTTTGGGCAAATCATGCAGAATTAATCACATCTGTGATAGGTAAATAGAAATCATATTTAATAGCAGTATGTTTTGGGAAGTGGGGAAAAACATGAAGGTGCGTTCCTTCAGGTTTTCCAAACATATTATTAAGTCCATTTTTGGCAGAGAAAATGTTAAATTATATTGACTTGGTGCAGTCCAACAAAAAAGTTATGTAAATAAGCAATTTGCTTATTGAAATGTTAGTAATCTATTGCTTTCTTCTCTTGGTTATTCTTTTTTAATGTTGCAAAATGTTCTAGCATGGAAGAAACATTTTATGCAAAATGGAATGCTTGCAAATCATTGTGACAGAATGTCTAGATTTTATACTCAGACTATAAACAGTCATTACTTGATTGTGTTGAAATATGAGGAAATACTAATGTTAGTTTGTTTAAATGCAGGAATATATTGTATGTTTAAATGACTTGATATTTTATATGTTTTAAAAGACTTGAAGAAATGACCTGTTTACATCTTCTTACAAATGTATATTATTCCATGGCTTGTCAAAAAACATGTAATTGTATGTACAGGGGATAAAAACAGATGGTTGTGACATGGCTATTAAAATCTAAGAAACATGATACCTCAGTATATTTTGCTGAATAAATACTAGGAAAACAATGTAGCTCATTGCTTGTTTACATTGGTAACTTCAGAAGTATTGGTGGTTAAGTATAGCATGCTATGTATTTTTGTTTTCAGAAGAATTATAATATCTAAATCATAAGTAAGGTGTAAGAAAATATGTCAGGACAGATAAAGAACTATGAAGTAAAAAGCAAGAGAAAGAAAAGTGAATGTAGGTTGACTGTATATATGTCTACAATGGTTGTTT
>JANHFT010005315.1:68188-79614 GCA_032467955.1 Pseudoxenodon macrops | reverse complement strand
GGCGCGAGCAGAAGCCGCCACGGTTAGAGGCGAGCAGGGGAGGCTGAGCGACGCGGCTCCTTCCCCGGCAGAGCAAGAGGCCAGGAGCGGCCTTGCGAGGCGGGGCGGACGGGGGAATCCAACCTCGCTCGCCCTTTACGAGGCGCAAAAGGTCAGCCAGGGAGGCCGCCGTCTCCGACCTCCTAGACTGTCCCGGAGTAAGTGGGTGCTTGGGAAGGGCGTGTTAATGTATGGAGCTGAGGCTATTCCGACACCGGGGCCCCCAGAGGTTCTGCTCTGTCCCGGGTGCTGGGTGAGAAAGCTGCCTTTCCCTTCGCCAGGAGAGGCTTGAAAAATAAGACCAGGCTGCCCCCTGCTGGCAGGTAAAGGAAGAGGAGGCGGGTCCTGGTCAGGGAAGAAGTGACCCCCATCCTTCCTTCCACTGGAGTCCTCCACCGCTTTCTCTCTCTCTGCTCAGCCCACCTGGAGGAGGCCTCTGGCCGGACGGAGCAGCCTGGGGCAGAGTCACCTGGGGGGGGGGCTGGGACAATGGCTGGAGCACCTGCTCTCAACAGGACCAGCAGCTTCCCTCAGGGAGCCATGGGGGCCTCCTGGCTCAAGCAGGGGGAGGTGGGCTTTGGTCATACATCAACTTCACTGACTTCAACTCCCAGAATGTTTGCCCAGCACTGGGTTATGGTAAAAAAGATCAGCACTAACTGGTAGCCTCTTTTCCCAAGTGGCAGTTTAGCAAAATGGAGGCCTTTTAATACAATTCATTAGTTGGAAGAGTTGCTACCAGACTGGCCTCTTTCCTCTGGGCTCCTCAAGAGATCCAGCATTTCAGCTCTGCAGCAGGTCCGGCCGTCCTGCAGTGACCTCCACAGCCCTTTCGGTCACCGGCTCTTGTCTCCCCTAAGAGCCCACGGGTTAAATACATGACAAAAGGCCCTATGTGCCTCTCGTGACTTTATAGACGTCATACTGGGGTTTTCTCTTTTTTAAAATACCTTTTTTAAAAAAACAACATTTATGCATATACTGTACAACAAAATGATAAAGTTGCAACGGAATTGCCGGCCAGCATGGCAGAAACCTTCCAAGCAGGAAGGGCAGTTGAGGAAGCATAGAGAGAATCAGCTGGACTTTTGAGGGGCATCCAGTGGTTCTGAAAAGCCCTTTGTTATCTTTACCTGTTTTAAGGCAATGCTTGGGGAGATGGTGGGTGCTGCTGCATGGAAACCTTTGCAAATCCTACAGCAGAACAATGAGGAGAGAGGGGGGGGGCCCTGAAGGAGACAGAATTTTTACTTACAAAGCATTTAGACCCTTAAAAGGCATTTGTTTGTCTGATCATAAACCTCCCTGGCACTTCTATTGAGTCAGAAAGGGCCCAGCTGCAGTTCTTGGCGCTGGAAAACCTGCATCCAATGTAATCGAGTAATATATCCACCAATGACGCCAGATCAACTGCAGAAAATCCAAGCAAACTTTCCCGGTGTTGCACAGGTTCCAAAATAGATATTCGGATCCGAACAATCTATAGACTAGGAATGTCCCACCTTGCCAACTTTAAGACCTGTGTGGACTTCAACTCCCAGAATCCCCCAGCCAGCCATGCAGACAGACTTGGCAGGGGTGGGCAACTGTGGCCCTTTGAGACCCTTGGAACTTCCGATTCTCAAGACCTCCTGAGTTGGAACCCAGAGGTCCCAAAGGGGCCATAGCTGCCCACCCCCATCCCATGGCATTTGAACAGGTAGCCCTTGAACTGATTTCAGAGAAAACACTGCAGATCAGTGTCAACGTGGGGATACCTGTTTGTGGTGCCAACATCTGTAGGGTGGCCTTTTGTCCTGCAGTTTTATTTCAATTGCCCTCTGCAGCTCCTGCTTGAGATTCACACCACTGTGAGCCTTTGAAGTTTTGGCAAGACAAATGGTGGCCGCGGCTGCCCTGGGCTGGACGGACACACACACACACACACACACACACACACACACACACACACAATTCCGAGACGAGATCCTGCGGAGGAGATGGGAAGGAGAGTCTCGCAGTCCCCAAAGTGCATTTCCTGTCTGGGAGAGCTGCCAAAAGCTAATTGGTTTCCCCAGCAAAGCCCATTATGATTAGTCTTCTTGTACTGCTAACTTTAATAAACTTGGAACATCTGCTTCCAAGATGGCCGAGGAGGCCCCAGCGTTGCACACTCTTTGCACAAACCTTGCACATTCCCGTAGTTGATCCCCTAGTTATGTGCAGGAGGGGAAAAGGTTCCGTTTACACAGGCTGACATACTTTATTTATTATTCAGGGAAAGCAAATTAAATTCTCTTTCTAAAGCCCAGGAAGGATGGCATTCTCGGAGCCTTTCTTATTGCAATGCCAACTTTATTTACAGAGGGGGCAAAACTGCTTGTGGTTTCTCTGGAGAAGGGCTGGACCTCAGGCCTCAGAAGACCCCACCCCCGGCTTTAGCTCCTCCAGGGCGATGGGGAAATACTCCTGATAGCCCAGCCGGGCAAGCTGGTGTCTTTTATGCTTTCTCCCCACTCACTACAAACGCCTCTCATGTCCTCCCTTTCTTCTCTGATAGTTCTGTATATTCCGTGCAGAATGCCTTTAGCAGGCACCTGACATGCTTGCAAATGTGAAAATCTGAAAGAGTCACAAAGGGCTTCTTCAAAGACACTTTGGTTAGAAATGCCACCCCACCACTTGCCCAACTGCCGTCCTCTCTCCAAAGAGATGCTTGGAGCCTGTCATGCCAAAAAGAAGCCACTTCCCCTCTCTCTGCCCAGCTCCACAGCTCGGACCAAGTCAGGCTGTGCTCCACCAGGCTCCTGCCTCAACTGGTGTGCCACTCACAGCTGCCAACTCCAACTCCAGACCCTTGGCTTTGAATGCTATGGGACTTGCTTCTGCCTCGCGGGATATAGCGGCCACACAGGACCAAAGGAAGGAGGAGAATGTCTCTCTCAGGAATAATGCAGTGGACCACCAGGTTCAGTTTGGTGGCTTCTTCACTGGTCATGCCTGGGATTGAGTCCTGCCACTCGCTCTTTTCCACTTTCCTTCCATTTCCCCAGCATTGCAACTTCTCAAAGAAGCCAGAACTCTACATTGACTGACCCCATGTCATCAGGTTGATGGGGGCTCTTGGTGACCACAGGAGATAGAGGTTCTCCAGGAGGGTCTGCGCCCAGCATGGTCTTCAGCTCTCCCAACAGGGCAGCCCTCATCATTTGCTGCTGTTCAGCCTCTTCTTCTTCTTCCCCTCTTTCCTTCCGGCTTTCAAACAATGTGCTGAGATCATTGGGGCCTGGCCCTCCGTGCCTCGAGAGAGAACTCTGGGTTGATCTGCTCAATGACCAGTTTATTGGCTTGCTTGGCTGTCCATCGCATTCATTCCCAGGAGTCTTCTCCAACCCCAAAGCTCTCCTCCTCCTCCTCCCTGAACTTCTTTATACCACACGGAGACGGTTCCTCCTTTTATGCTCTCACCACTTCCTCCAAAGGAACACAGTGCCACGACTCAGCCCTGCCATGAGATTAAGAGATGTCCTGCTCCCCGTGGCTGTTGAAGCCATTAAAACCACGAAGCTCCTTGGAGGGGATTCCAGAGTGGAAATCCACCCATATCTATAACTGAAAGGGATGATGAATCAATTTTATATGCCTGCAATTTTCGGTCCAATGCCGTGAATGAACACAGCTGGAATCTGGCCATCCCAATTACAAAATATGCGAGGCATGAAGACGGGGGTTGCTGATTCCAATTTGGTGCCTTTCCAAGCCCTGTTTGGATGGGATTCTTGTGGGTCAAGGATCCTAGATCCAGCCCTGGCCTCTCAAGCAGGAAATGGGCTTCCTAGAAACACCCACTAGTCTCTCCCCAGTTTTGCTCCCCAAAGTCCCAGGCTGGTATCCTCAGACCCCCAAACCACCAGGCTCCTGAAACAGAGAATAAGCTCGGCTGAGGAGAGACCAAAAGCGTGAAAGAGGGGAAGAAGAACTCAAGAAAGGCAGCCGGTGCTCCTCTGCTTCTGCAAGCCCAATGGGGAGTTCTGGTGCTCCTCTGCCTTGGCAGCTTTAAGATGGGTGGGGATTGGTGACCCCTGGAGGTGGTGCTGCTGCCCGCTTAGAGCCTTCTTTATGTGAGTCCCAGTGGCCTTTGCCTGACACGTTTTGGGCACCCAGCCTGGTGGGCCACGTGGCTTCAAGACGTCCCCCACTTGTCGGTTCTTCAGCTAGGGGACAAAACTGCACCTGAAGTTTCTGTAGGTGGAGTTCTGTATTTGTGACAAGGTGCAGGACTTTTGTTCTTAGAAGTACTCTTACAAAGGCCAGGTAATGCATGATGTGGTGGTTGCGCTTGCTTGACAGGATGCTCAACGTAGACACAATGCACTCAATTAGTTTAATTTTCTCCGCCTGCACACTGTGCTCTGCCAAGGTGCATTTGGGGCTCCTCCTAGTCTCAGGTGTTTGCAGACTTTGGATGTATTAAATGGCCTCTTTTCTACAGCTGCCAGCAGGGGGAGCTGTTGACCCAAGCAAAGATCTGCCACATCCTTGCCTGCTTGCCCTCTTTGCCACAAAAGAGGAAAAGAAGATCCTGCTTTTTAGGCTTTTTCAAGGAATCTCCTCTGTTGCTAAGATGCCTCTCCTTGCCAAACACCCCAGCCCTCTTCCGAAGGAGCTCAGGAGCTGGGAATAAAACCAGCCCATCTGACAGACCCGAAAGAGAGGAAGGGAGGCTGCTTGCGGTGCCCACCTGACTCTGCTGCCAGCCACCCCAGTTGGAAGTGGCAGAGGCTTCCCCGGCTTCTGGGAAGCGCAGAGAGAGCCTCGTGGCGGTCCCAGGCAGCCGACTCTTTGCCCAGGAAATGGGGCTGCTGACTTCTGCCCATAAGAAACAAGGGGGTGGCAGCCCACCTAATGGGTCGAACAGGTGCCGGCTCTTCTTAAAGATCTGAGTGACCCATTGGTGCCATTTCTAGAGCCAGGCAACCCAGTCAGTCAGGGGCAGGCCTGGAAGGGAGGAGGGCCCCAATTCAGGCCTGGGAAGGGCTGGAAAAACAGCAGAACTCCTGGGCAGCAGCTGGCCAGCCGTATATTTGTGGGTAGGTGGGAGGGAGGGAGAAAAGCAGGAAGAAGCTGCAGGAGAGTCTGTCCTCTCAGAAAAGATGGGAAACATCTCAGCTGCCTTCAGGGCGGTGGGGAGGTCTCTGCCTTGGCATCTCTGCCTTTGATCTTTCTGGCTCAGAAGGAAACACACAGGAAAGCTTCAGACCCTCCCCCACAAAGCTGAAGCCCAGGAGACAGAACGGAAAGGGGCTTGGGAGATCATTTAGCCCAACCCTCTGGCCAAATCCCCAACCCGTCCTCAGCCTCTGCTTAATCACCCCCACTGACAAAGCCCCCCACTGTTCCAGAGGCCCAGAAAAAACCCTCTTTCCTTGCCATTTATGCCCCCTGGGAGCCTCTCCCCCTTCGCTGCACGTGGAGGCCTTTCTGTGCCCCCTTCTGTTCCCCGGGCTAAGCATTCGTGGCAACTCCCCCCCCATAAAGGCCTCCCTTCCCTGGCGGAGTCTCCCTGGAGAGGCTCCCTCGGGCTCCCTCTGCCCTCCCTCCATGTGCGGGCCAGAAGAGGCGCCCCCCCCCCAGAGGCCGCTGGCCCCTGCGCAGCCTCTGCCAGGACCTCCCCCCGGGGCCCTCCAGGGATCAGTCAAACCGGGCTCCGGTGGGTCTCCTGCAGCCATTTGCCACGCAAGGCGCGGACGGGCCAAGCGGGGCCCCCAAAATAGGATTCCCCGCATCAGGGCAGGATCCGGCAGCGCCGACTAGGCAAAGCGCCCCGCCTTCCCCCTCCGCTTCGTCAGAGGGCGCAACGCTCCAGCGGACCCTCCGCTCAGCCGCCCGCAGGAGAGGAGCCGCCGCCGACGCCGCGCTCCGGCCTCCCTCGCGCCGCCCCGACGCCGCGCGCGCCCCCGAGCCAGTGGGAGACGCCCCCGTTCCGTCCCAGCCCTGTGATTGGGCGGCCGCTGGCGGGCCGGGCATAAAAGGGCAGCCCGCGGCGGGGGCGGCCACTGCACAACCGCCGGCAGCCCCGAGGAAGCCGCTTCAGCGCCTGGGAAGCGGCGGCGTTTCGGAGCCCGAGCGAAGCAGCGCCAGGTAGGCGCCCCGGCTCTCCCCTGCCAAGGCCGGGCGTTGGGAGACTGACAGCCCCAGAAGGGCGAGGCTTTGTGCCCGGGAGTCTCTCCGGCCTTAACCTTCGCCTCCTTCTCCCCGCAGGCAGCCAGCAGCGTTTCCCGCGCCCCGATGTGGTTCTTGGAGAAGATGCGGGCGTCCCCCGGAGAAGCCGGCCTGCTGGGCCCCTTGTTCCTGGCGCTGCCCTCCGAGAAGGGCCAGGCGGCGGCTGCCCTCGCCTTCCCCAACATCTTGACCCCAGACCGCATCCCGGAGTTCTGCATCCCTCCGCGGCTGACCGGCCCCCCGCCGCCCAAGAGCCCCGGCCCTGCCTTCCAGCCCCGCCACAGCCTGACCGAGCCGGGCCTGCAGGAGGCGGCCTCCCCCGGCCCCTTCCCGCCCCACCTCATCCAGGTGGAGAGCGTGGAGGAGCTCCAGGAGCCGGAGCAGGGCGGCACCAACTCGGACCCCCAGTCGCAGGCCGCCCTCTCCCTGCCCCACGTGCCCCGGACCCAGACCTCCTACGGCTTCTGCGTGCTGCTGGAGAGCCCCCACACCCGCAGGAAAGAGTCCATCTTCCACAGCGAGGTCTCGGGCAGCTCCCTGGTCTTGCCCCGGTCCCGGTCCAGCAGCTACGGTGGCAGGGAGCCGGCCTCCAGCCCGGTGGCCTTCCGCCGGCACCTCTTCAGCAGGAAAGGCGCCTGGGACAGCGACACGGCCTCCTCCAGCGAGTCCTCGCCCTTCGGCTCACCCCTGCTGGGCAGGTCTCCCACCCGGCCCGGCTGCCTCCTCAAAGCCCGGAGCCAGGAGCGGCTGCTGGGCAAACCCTGGAGGGCCCGGAGACTGTCCGTCACCACGCGGGCCGGCTCCTTGGACGAGGGCAGTTCCACGGACAGCAGCCCCGGGTCTCCCCGGCGCTCTTTGGAGAGCCCCCTGCCAGCCTCCAGCCTCCTGCCCCCGCCTGCCTTCCCCCTGGACTATCCCTGCGGCCCAGAGCGGCTGGGCAGGGAGGCCACCGTGGCGATGGACAAGGGGGGGCTGCTGCGCCTCTGCGCTGAGCACTGCCCCGCCAACCAGCGCCTCCGCATCCGGCTGATCAGCGTGGAGGGTCTCTACCGGGAGGCCCCCCTGGAGCCCAAGAGCATCAACTGTTGCATCACCTTCTCGCTTTTGCCGGGGAAGGTCCAGAAGCAGCGCAGCACCGTCATCAAGAGGAGCCGCAACCCCATCTTCAACGAGGACTTCTTCTTCCTGGGCGTCTCTGAGGACCACCTGCGCCGGCTCTCCGTCCGGATGAAGGCCTTGAACAAAGGGGGGAGCATGAAGAGGGACCTGGTTTTGGGGGAGAGTGAAGTGCCCTTGATGCAGATTTTAGCCACCTGAGAAACTCTCTCACTCACACACACACACACCTGAGATCTATCTATTTATTTATTTATTCTCTCTGTATTTTTTTTAATAAAGTGGAATTTTATTTAAATATGCACAGCTGTCTTTGGTTCCTAAATCAGAGAGGAGAATGCTTTTGGATTCCAGGCCTGGAGCTCAACTTGAATTGGCCTTTCTAACCAGGCCCCTTTGGCTGATTCCAGAGTTGCACAGCCAGGACTGGAGCCAAGACTCCCCAAAATGAGAACGTGACAATGTTTGCCTCCTTCTGAAGTGGGAGGTTTTGGCTCATGTGCGTTAGGGAGCTCTTGGCTGACTGTTGATGGAGCAGAACTTGGGGTGGTTCACCAGGCCTCCTCCCATCTCAGGTGGGTCTCTGAAGGGTCTCTGAATCCTGCCAGCAGGAGGAGGCCTCGCTCCCTTCATTGATGGCCTGGGGGAGCAAGTGAAAGGAGCGGAGGAAGCAATCCACCAGCCAGGAGACTTCCTGAAGGGGAGGCAGAGGCGTAAATCTGTCTCCGGAATATTCTCGTTTTCTGTGGCTCCCTGGGGGACCCAGCTGTGCTTCTGCCCTTCTCAGCAAAGGAAGCCGGTCTTCCTGGAACTCTTGGCCAAAGCGGTCAGGAAAGGCCAGAGCAGCTCAGAAGGAAGACGGTTCCTTTCCACACATCGCTCCTCCCTTGACAAGGCAGCCAGGCGGTAATTCCAGGGAGGCTCCTTGGGCGCCCGGCTAGTCTTTGGACACAGGCTCCTTGTCCTGGGCACTCTCTTCTGGAAAGCCCCAGAACAGCCCCAAAACGAGGAAGCCTGAGGCCTTCCAGAGCCCCTCAAGATGTTCTCCCTGGAGACAAAAGTCTCAAAGACAAGCATGGAAGCAGCGGCAATTCCTCCTGCTGCCTGTCTGACTCCCAGAGAAGGTGCTTTGGGCTGGGTAAAGATGGGTGAACGGATGGAGCTCACCTGGTGGAGAATCCCTCTTCCCCCCCCCTTGGAGAGAGGAACAGGCGCTCAAGGGCTTGGCCTGGGCCCAAAGCATCTGCTTTGTGGGCAGCAACAGGGCTCCCCATAGGAAGAGCTGCCCAAGGGCTGAGATCCATAGCTGAAGCTCCGTCTCTTCTTTGCCACACGCAGGCTGGTGTGAGAAGGAAGCCGCCTGAGGGGGCTCCTTCCCTGGTCCCTCCTTGGACCAGCTTGCTTTCCGCATCCTGCAAGTGGCCCTGGGCAGGTCTTGGGGCTTTCAGAGAACATTAGCCCTGCGGTGCTGATTCCATTGGTGAAGCTCATCATAGCTCTGGTGTGTGTGTGTGTGTGTGTGCACCAAGCTACCTGGGGATCAGAAAAGGTAGGGTTGACTGAATAACGTGGGGGGGGGGGTTGGTATTCTGCTGATAAACAGCACCCAGGTGTGCAAATGAGAGGATCCAAAGTTGAGGTTGGGAAGGTGAGGGCCTGGGGGGAACCGGAGGGCATGAATGGCATGGGCCAGCCCTGAGATGTCAATCAGGAATGGGTTGTGGGGAAGGGGCCAACGCCCACGTCCTGCTCAGGGGGTCCCAGCTGCTGCAGGACAGGAAAGGCTTTGGTCCGATCCAGGTGTTTGACTCCCCAGAGCTCTGAACTGCCCAGCGTGAACCTGAGATGATCTTGAAAGAAACGGTGCTCAGGTCCTTTCAGCTCCTGAGGAAAAACACACACACACCTGTCTTTATTTCTCTGGGTTCTTGCAACCTTTCCTAGAAAAAAACTCTGGAAAAGGGCAGCTTGACAAACAAAGACTCCAGTGTAAGAAAGCTCATGCAGGCGGTTGCCAGGCTACTAATTACAATCTAGCAGAGGGAAAGAAGTGTGTGTGTAGTGTGTGTGTGTGTGTGTGTGTGTGTGAGAGAGTGAATGTTGGGGGAGCCAAGATAAATCCTGCCTGGGAAGAAGAAGGGGAAGGACACGCCAGAGCCTCAGCCCCATGCAGTGCAGAGGTGCTTCCCCCCCCACACACATGGCAGGAGCATCTGGGAGGAAGGCCAAGGGGATCGAGTCCCGCTGGGCCCAGGAGCCTCCCAGGAACAGCCTTTCCAGATGAGTGCAGATTGTTCCTTGCAGATGTTCGGTGACCTTGATTTCCAGGATCCCAGCTTTATAGTCCCAGCTGACAAGCACTGACCGGGTGGGAAATGGGGGTCCAAGGGGATCAGGCCCACGGAGGCCATCTCCTCATTCATCCTGCCTTGGTAAGGCCACGCTTGGAATACGGCATTCCGTTTTGGTCACCACGATGTAAAAAAGACCTTGAGACTCTAGAAAGAGTGCAGAGAAGAGCAACAGAGGATTAGGGGACTGGAGACTAAAACATGAACGTTTGAAGGAACTGGGTATGTCTAGTCTGATGAAAAGAAGGACCAGGGGAGACAGGATAGCAGAGTTCCAATATCTCAGGGGCTGCCCCAAAGAAGAGGGAGCCAAGCTGTTCTCCAAAGCACTTGAGCATCAAAGCTTCTCTGCCTCCTTTCTAATGTCAGGTTCTTTTTTTTTTTTGGCAGCTGCTTCAAAAGGAAGTCATTCTTTCTAAGGAAAATCCTCCCACAATTTCCACTAGCAACATTCATTGAGAGGAAGCGGATGGCGCTCCAGGAATTTCAGCAACCCAATGATTTTCTATTTCGAACCACCAGTTTACATTGGGCTGCAGACTTTCCTGGCTTTCGGCCACCTTCCTGGAACCTGGCAAAGATTTGGTCCTTTCGCGGATAAGAGGGAAGCTTGCAAGCAGGTGGCTGTCACAAGTCTAGCCTCAACGTCTGCCGGACTGAGGAGGATTAGGATATTCATCCAGTTCTTCCTTAGTGAGTCTCGGGGCACAACAATGGCTACCAAACAGGCTTTCCCAAGTCTTAAATGCACCAGAGCTTCCGACTGATCCCCAGAAATGGCTCCAGAAAACCAGCCCTTTCCCTGATGTCCGGCCGCTCCACCCTCAGGGGTGTTTGAAAGGAAGCCTTAAAGGCCATTTTCCCTCAAGAGGCCTTTAGCTGAGATACTGTACTGTTCTGGAGGTTGGAGGTGGGGTTTTCTGGAGCGATTTTGCTTCCAAGGGGACCCGACTCCTTCCAACTCGTTCTTATATCTTCCTGCATCGGAAGAGGAAAAGCCGTTTCCAAGGAGGCCCCGTATTCAGGATTGGCGTGACCAGAGCCAGTAAAAAGGCAGCCTGCAACACTAGATTTCTTCATCCTTGGTTCAAACGCATGGCAGTCCTAGCAGCTACTGAAGCAAGGAGACAGGTAGAGAGAGGATGGGGTGGCAGCAATAACGGGGGGTCCATGAATGCCCCCTGCATGCTGTGGCACCAGGCAGGCAGGAAGTGTGAGTGGAGCAAACGGCCGGCATAAGGAAGAGGCATGTTTGCCACTGGACTTTTTCCTATTCATGCCTCTGATCCCTCTGGAAAAAGGGCAGGAATATGTTTGCCTATTGCATGTGCACACAGCAGGTGCATGAGTCAGCCTCCCCAGCCCCTCAGCTGAGCACTGAAGGGAGACCTGACCCACCTTCCCCAACCAGGGGGGTGGGCTGCAATGCCTGGCGTCTCCACTCAGCAGCTGGGCACAAGGAAGAGAAAATAATGGCTTTTTTAATATTGAGGTGAACTCAGAAATCTAACCAGGACTGGACCGAGGATGGAGGACCAGCAATTCAGGGCAGATGCCAGCTGGAAGGGGGGGGAGACAGTCTGTCAATCTGTCAATCAATCAATCACTCCTGAGAAAAAGCAACTAGCCTTGTCTGTATTCTTGCCAACTAGCAGACAAGTCAATTGTGATCCTGATTCCCCTCCCCTCAAAGAATACCCCTCCCACTGACACACTGGC
>JANHFT010005315.1:42135-60257 GCA_032467955.1 Pseudoxenodon macrops | reverse complement strand
CTGGGGGGGGGGGGGGAAAGAAAGCAAAAGAAAAGCCAAAGCAGCTGAAGACCCGAATTCAGGCAGGCCATAAAGACGTTGCTGGTCTTTGGAGCCGCATCTGATTCCCAGGCCCGGCTTGGGGGGCCCTGAAGCAGCAACCGACCCCTGGGGGCCCCTTGCAAGGAGCCCATGAGCCCGGAGGGTTTCCTCTTCTGGGGGGCAGTTTGGGTCGCCCCTCCAAAGGTTGAGTTCCTCCCACTCCAGCAAGAACAGTAAAGATGGTGCAATACACAACCTCTTCATTCCTCTTCTCAGAACCTTTTTCCTTGGTTTGGGCTCTGAGGTTCTGCTATGCAAGAGGACTGACGTAGTTTTGCTTTTCAGAATACATGTCGGTCAGTGTTTTGCTCTCATGCTAGATTTCTTCTAAACACCCCGGCTTAAAAGTTAAAAGAATGTTAGCATGACATTCAAATTTAAACTTAAAAAAAAGGAAGAACATTTTAATGTCATTTGTGTTAGTCAGAAGAGCCTTAGGAGGAAGACTTCTGGCATTTACAGAACTTAAAACTCTTGCTTTGGTTGAGATAAATTTCTCAATGACTGGATAATCCAGTTTCCCCAGTTGCAATAGAATCGGAAACATTTTCTATGCAAACCACATTGTTGTTTTGCGATTGTTTGCATTGGAAAGTCTCCAATTAGAATACTTATACCTGGAAGGTGGATTTATGTTGTGCAGTATTTACCTCACTTCTGGGGAAAGAGGGCCAGGCATTCCTTATTGACTGACGGTTCTATTTCCTCTTTTGAAAATGGACTCCTGAAAAAAGTCCCTTAAAGTTTCCTTAGGTTGCATATAATCTAAGCTTCTTGTAAATGCGATTCTTGCCTTTGTGGATTTTGTCAATTTTGCAGAAAGTGTATTTACTTTCTGGATTGGATTGGAACTTCAATTGGGTTGAAGCCAGACCAGGGGAGGGGCAGGAAAGGCCAAGAAAGAATTGAGGGTTGCCTTGAAAAATCGTCTGGCCTGTGGCAACTAAGAACAACTGTGTGTAAGTTTGCAGATCATGAGATGTGCAGCCACGAGATAGCAGAGTTATGAAACGATAGAGAGGGATTCTTTCAAGGCCCCTGTCAAGGTTGGCTGGAGATGTTTTGCTTTTGCTTTTAAAATCAGTTTGCCATTGGTTAGAAGATGGCGTTAAAAAATAGAAATGGCCGTTTTTAAGGAATGAGACGTCCTCTTAATTCTTCCTGTGAGTTTGCGATAACAGCTAAACTCACAGCTCAAGGACAGAGTGCTCCAGAGTTTGCCTTTTCATTGTAGCTTCCCTAACTTTTATTGTGATTAATCAACATGTATAGTTTCCTCCCAAAAGTTCATCCTGTATTTAATCAAGATAAGCGGCTGATAGTTTTCTCTGCTCTTTGTGGCTGTAGCCATGATTTAACCTCGCTCGCATCTCTGGTCTGGCTCCTCTGCTGACCAAAAGTCCTAGAAAGGCCTCCTCTGATCTGGGGAAAGCTGAAAGTATCTCCTTCTGATTCAGGCTGTCAGAGCGAGGGGCACCTCATAAAAACGGCCCTTCCCTTTCCGCTCCTTTCCGCCCTTTCAAGCCAAAAAAGAAAAGTGTTTTGAGTTAGGCAGCAGTTCGGTTGCAAGACCCTCAGTTTGTGTCTAACTTGTAACTAAGCTTAAAAATTGCACTGCTGCTTTTTTGCTTTAAAAACCAATGCCGGGTGCAGTAGGAAGTTGCAGCGAAGCGCATTTCTAGAGATTGGCCCCAAGTCAAATATTACAATAAAATTAAGCATTAGTCTTTCACAGTAAAATTCTGCTGTTTCTTTCCTGCTCAGAATGGGGAAATTCTCAAAATAGAAGATTCTATTCATGCTCCACTTAACTTTCTTTTTGCAGATGTGTCTGCATTTTCTCTAAAAGATTAAAAACTAAGTAACTGTTTAACGTTGGCTTTGTTTTTCCTCTGGGTCAATTATTTATTTGTCACTGCTCAGTTGATGGTGCCTTCCAAATTTTGTTAGTGTTGCTGCTGTTGAAATTAGCATGAGAAAGTTAACACAATTCTTACGCTGCCTTCTTCCTTTCATGGTTTTATAACAAGAATGAACAAGGCTGGAAATCAAAGGTCGTGCCCAGCACTGCCTATTTCATTCCCTTTCAATTTTCTGTGGCAATCTTTTTTTTACACTTGTTTTAGTGTTTTAGTTTTTAGGTTGTCTCCTAAGACTGACAAAAAGGGAGCAGGCTACAAACATGGACAGATGCATAAATAAGCCACTATTCCATAGTCCCTGAATATTCTCCATGCTTAGCTGGGGAGGCGTTCCCCTCCCCTGACATTTTTTTTAAATGCCTTGCTTTTATTTGTGGATGTTGTCACTCTGGCTGCGTAAACACCGGCTCTTGTGATTAGGCAGATATGGTGGGAATGTGGCTGATAGATGTCTTGTTTTCTTTTACAGGCAATGTGGCCCTTGATAACCTCCTAATCAAGGAAAATGCTCTGGTAAGCAACCTGGAAGTTATCGGCAAATTCTTTTCATTACCTCCGTGGATACAAACTATGATTTACAAACTTGATAAGTATAAGGTCCAATCTGAGTCAGTTCACCAGGACCAGAACTTCCGTTTTTTCGATCTTTTGCATTTGTGCTGGAGCCCAACCTCAGGGAACTACTTTGCGCTATTCTAATATTATATTAATACGCGTAGTTAATGCAGTTTTGATTGGTTTAAGAATCCTGGATTTTGGCAGGTTGCCACTTTGGGGGGGGGAGGGTCATGCTGTAGGTTTCGTGGTGTTGAAGAGATGCCCCATCCAGATAGTCCTGAAATGAGGAAATGCCAAGCCAGAGCAACCCCTCCCGAGAAGAGCTTCTAGCACTTTCTTTAGTTTCCCATGTTAGTGCAAGCATGTGGAGCACTGCCCCCCCCTTTTTCATCTTCACCCTGGCCTAATTGATCTCTCATCTGTAACGAGACGAGTCAGAGTTGGTAGCAGATTTATGGAAAATCTAGTTCGTTCTTACAAAAAAACATGTGAGTCACACACACACACACACACCCGCTTGTCCACCACACCCCAGTTGCCTCTCCGAACTAGGTTTCCACTCTTGCATGAATAGGGAGGAAAATTCAGCATCCCAACCTCCTGGCTGGCTTTTCTTCCCAAGAGATTGCAAACCAACTATTTCTGTAATAAGGCAGCTGTCCTGCTGGGACAAAGCCTGCCTGACTTGTACTATCGGGTCAATGGTAAAAACAAGGTACCTTCTTTTTCTTGATTAGAGTGAATTGGACGTGCCGTTTAGAGTAAAGGCTGGTCAAATAGGTAAGTTCTTCACTCAGAATGATTTTTAGGTGGTTCTGGGCATCCGCTGGGCCTGCGCTGGAAGAATACCTAGAGACTGAAGCTAGCCAACCTTCAGCAGCCACCCATTTAGCAAAACGGGCTTTGTAGACTCAAGGACACAACAATTTTTACTATTGTTGGTTTGTCTCCAGGCACAGACCAAGTACAAATCATGGAATAAGCAATAAGGTGCCTTGAATATTGTTCTTACAGGCAGAAGCCAGAGGCTGGTATAGTCGGTCTCTGCTTGCTGCTTATTTAATGTGTTAGCAGAACAAATGAAAGCTAAATGGAGGATATCTTGTTTTTAGATAAGCTTACTCTGAAGATTCCTTGGAAGAATTTATACGGTGACGCAGTCGTTGCATCCCTAGAAGGCTTGTATCTTCTTGTTGTCCCCGGGGCAAGTAAGTTTCTTGGGGTAAATTTATAACTGCTCAATGGACCTGTATTGGGTCGATGCCCTGCCGAACTCCCTCTGTAGGATATATGGCCAATAGAGCCTGTGCAAAGGCTATTCCCACTTTGAATATTGAGAAGTCTTTGTGGTTTGAAACGTTCTCAAAATGCTTTGTTTTCTACTCAAAATAGAAAGGTTAGTGAAATTTCACACTCGGAACTAATTTGAAATTAAACATTTTTCAACCTTGAGTTCCTGGTGTATCCAGGCAGGGTAAAATGTTAGTTGAAGTAAGCCAATGGCGTATCTGAGTCTCTCATCACAGTCCAGGACTTCCTAGGATTAAGTCCTGTGTGTACCTGGAACCTGGCTGCCAGGTGAATCTGCGTAGAATTACATTGTTTGCCTTTTTTTGTTGGTAGTCTTACATAAAACATCCTTCCAGCAGGCTCTGGTTACTCCTATGTCATTGGTCTTAAGTGTGTGGTTTGGATGAAGAACCTTGTAAGTGGAAGATCAGGAATATCCAATAACAGTTGGATGCTAAGAAAAAAAATAATGATGAGGTTCTGAGCTTGCCACAAAAATACGATTCTTAATTTCTGCTCTCTGGCGATTCTGATAATTATAATTATGGGACTCATAGTCACAGGAAAGGTGGCCTGCACAGGTTGATGTGAAAAGAGCAGGATGATTGTCTGATTGAGATATTACCTTAAGGATGCAATATTGAATAAAAGATGACTTCCTTATTGGTTTTTTTTTCTTGCAGGCATTAAATATGATGCAGAAAAAGAAGAAAAATACCTACAAGATAATAAGCAAAAGGAGTTGTCAAGAATTGAAGAAGCCTTACAAAAATCAGCGGAAAAAGGTAGATTATTTTTAAGAGGTGAACACGACTGATGTGTTCAAAGGTACTTCAGAGTCCTAGTGAAGCAGAGCCGTCCTGGAAAATCCCAAAAGGCAAAATAACTGCGTTTTTATTAATTTTACAGAAGAGAGAAGGACGTGAAAATCTCATTTTCCATGCTCTAGAAATATCCCCATACTGGGAATTTCATGCTTTCATTTCCGCCCTTTACATTGTCTTCAGACAGAGGCCCCTTGCCTTGCATAATGAAAAACCAAAGCGGGCAGAGGAGGGACTGTTCCCTTAAAGCATGGAATCTCCCTGTCAAGTGAACTTTTCTAGCAACAAACAGGGTTGTGGGGGACAGTTCTGCTTCTTGAATTGCGTAGGCGCTCTCTTGTCTCCATGTTCAAAAGCATGTACTGGTTCAGCTTGAAGAGTTGCTTCTCTGCTTTTAAATGTGTGCTTTTTGATTATGCTGTCATGTGGATGAAGGCGCTCCTTCAGATCTCCTACATGGCCTGGAGAACATGGTGCACTCACCCGGTGGGTATGCATGCTTAACCCACTCTAGTCAAGCCCTTGGAGGAGGGAGGTTGAATGGCTGGATTGCAGGCTCTCCAAAGTTGGTCTCTTTAAGACTTGTGGACCCCCAGAATCCCCCAGCCAGCCATGTTTCTCGTGACAAAATCTTCCTTTAGGATGGACATTTGGGAAAAAGCAATGCTAGTAAAATACCTTCTCAATTCGGATTGAAATTGTTTAAGAACATACTAATATTTCCATTTGAAGTAGCTTTGAGAATTTGTTAGCTAGAAAATTAATCTTGACAACTGAAAAGGTTACACTATTTTATTTTATCTACACTTATATGAAAAATGTAGAAACACCTGTAAACATTGCAGTGGATTTTTTATTGCAGGCACTTGTGGAAATTTAATTTAGCAGTTCTTATGAAAAATGATATTTTCCTCAGTTACCTTCTTAATTTTTCTTCCTTTATTTCTGTTGCTTGCTTTGTAAGACTTTCCTAACTTTAATTTATCCTTTTTCTGTAAAATTGCTTACATTATGAAGGACGTAAGTCTAAAAAGACTAAAAAACATTTTAAGAAACCTTTTAAAGCTCGTGAGCACTCAAGAGGTAGGTACAATGAGCAGAATTTGCTGAACATTTCTGCTTCCTGCTTCTGTTTTTTATAAATTGATTTTAATAATTCTGCAGTAATATGTGTGACTTTATCGTTGCCAGTATTGTTTTCATAAGGAATGAATGCAAAGAGAGAGAAACAAAAGGAAAACTAACAAAGCTTTTTCACGTTGTACATTGTGTTGAAAAGAGAGCTGCAGATTTGGAAAAAATGTCCTCATAGCACTGGGGAGAAAATGGTTTATTTAATACACAATTCAGTTGTGTGTTTGATATTTTCCATGTTGGCTATTTCTCAAAAAATATAAAAGGTTTAGCCTCTCTTTGGAGTGTGTTGCATAATTTAATAAATTAGGTTAAGGTCTAAGATCTTTTTTAGACTTTGCTGTGTAGCAAAGAAGAGGAAGAAAAGAGGAAATGCTTAGAAGTGATGAAAAGTAAACAGATGATGTTTAATATGATAATTGAAGGAATGGGATGGAAACTAACTTACAAATTATTGTTTAGATAAACCAAAAGAACAGAAGAAAGATACTTTCTTGGAAAAGCTTGCAACCCAAGTCATCAAAAATGTACAAGTCAAAATCACCGGCATCCATATCAAGTATGAAGATGATGTAAGTGGCCTGGAGCCTGTGCAAAACTGACCAAGAGTAAGAAGCAGCAGCCTCTCAAATGAAGGACTAGGCTGCTTATCTAAGGATCGGTACAATAGTTTTCATAAACGATGGCCTAGAAAGCAAATAAAATATAAAATACATTGCTTCTTGAAGAGGCTGGCAACTTTCCTGTGCAAGATTTACAGAAGGTTGTTTTTGCTTCAAAATATATGAAAAGAAAGGAATTGCAAAACAACTAAATCCCGTATTTTATTTGCTAGCACCCATTTTGGATCTTAATGCAGATTTTTTTTTACAAACCACAAATGCTACGGTGTTTAATAGTCCTTACGAAGTATTTTCTTCTGTACTTGTAGATCACAGATCCTAAGCGACCGATTTCTTTAGGAATGACTCTGGCAGAGCTCAGCTTGCAGGTAAGGGGAAGAGGGGTTTAAAACTTCCTGGTGGGCTGACAAAAGAATGGCCATTTATTTTAGGCTGTGTATATTTTCACACTGGAAACCATTCTTAAAGACACATGTTACTTAATTACTGTGGAACCCCCGTAGCAGCTTTATTCACAGAGGGGGAATTAGTGGGGACGGTCCAAGAGACATTTCTAGCTCTGAGACTAAATAAAAGCTTGGCACCTAAAAGAAGTGTGAAGCCGGCAACATCACGTTAATGTCTTTTTTAAATTTATTTCCAGACTACAAATGAAAACTGGGCTCCTTGCATTTTAAATGAGGCTGCAAAGATCATCTACAAGGTACAGCTGTCCTGGGGTTCAAGCACAGCAATGTCTCTTTAGCAGCTCCTAGAGATACCTGGAAAAGCGCATTCAGGGACATGAATTTTAATGGCCAGCGTGCCTGGTGATGCAGAGCGCTTAGGCCTGAGGGCTTGGACGCATGGCAGGGCTTTTGATCTCTTACCCTGTGAATAGTGGATTCTCGGTGCCTCTTTCTTCCTCACTTCCCCAAAAGCTCAGATACCGGTTTTTGAAAGCTGCCTTGTGCTCCGGTCTTTCAAAAGCATGTTTTGATGCTCCCTCGGGCCAGCAGAACAACTCCTTAATTGGCTGCCAGCCCCAGAAGTGTTTTTGGCAGCTTGTCTAGATCAAGGCAACGTTCCCCTCAAACAAAACTGTTCTGGCTGGCTTTGTATCCGCCTCGGTAAATGTCTGTCCTTTGATGCGCTTCTGCAGATGCTCCTCTGACTTTGTGGCTGTTTGAGGGGTCCTTGGCGCTCTCCTCCGTTGCAGCCCCTAACCAATCGCATCTTTCCTTTCAGCTTCTGAGCCTCGATTCCCTCAGTGTCTACTGGAATGTGGATAGTGAAATGTATTACCGCTCTTCCCGGGAGCAAATCTTGGTAATTTAAATCTGATTGTACTTTGTGAACCGGATTCTTCCTGCCTTTTCACTGATAAGGTTGATAGAGCCGTAATATAAGATGAGATTAGCCAGCAGCCGAGGGCTCCCACTTTAGGGAAATTCCTTTGCATGATGTCATCCCCAAAGCCCACGAATGGCCGGGCTTAATGGGCAAGTTTGTAAGATGAGAAACCAGAGTCTTCTTCCAGACCTGCGTTTCTCAGGCGTGGCCTCTTTCAGATGAGAGGACTTCAATTCCCAGAATGCCTCAGGTAGCATTGAACACTGGCCTAGATGGAGGGAGAATTTAATAAACATTAACTTCAAATCAGGCAACTTCGCAGTGGGACATTGCCCCTCAAATATAACACCTGACTTTTTTTCTGCATTGTTTCCTCTGATGAGGCAAGAGAGGAATGAGACATTCTGACATGTTTCCCTAATTAAAAAAAAAAAACACCAGACCCAGCACTGTGTGGACATTTTGCAGCCAAAGAGCAGATATTGTAGGCTATGTGTGAAAGTCTAGTGAGGGGGACGTAGAGTACACAGGGACTCTGGAAGGGAAACAACTTCTAGCTTAAGTTATTTTTGTAGCACGAACTCTGCCTGCTTTAAAAGTGGTGAGTTCTCCGCATTGTCACGTGAGCTTCATCCAGGTTATGTTGTCCTACGCATTTGTGACTGAAATACCTGAAAGCTTGTGGGTTTCTTGCCGTGTACAGGAGCGGTTGAAAAAAGGAGTCCCTTCTATGAACCAGGAGCTTCCTGACTATCAGTACAGTAAGTGAGAAGGACAGAACTGAAGGTGCAGAGGACCAGAATTCACCTCTGGCAATGGCAGGAGGCCCATGGGTTGGAAGAGTGGGCAAACCTCCGTCCACCTGTGAGGATGAAGCTGGTCTTGCACAATTGGATGTGTGGTTTGTGTAGGGACTCACTGAAGCCTGCCACCAGGTACAGAAAAGGGGTTGGGTGGGGGTGGGTAAGGCTCTCGTGGCCATGGAGTTGTGCTGTGGAGAGCAACTTAGGCCAAGAAGTCTAATATTCGGATAGGAATAGAAACAGGAGGAGAGGATATGATGAAATAAAAAGGTCAGGCAGAGTTCGTGTCGTATCTTGTGCCGAAGTGAGTCCTTTTGGCACAGCGTGCTGTCTGAGCTGACTTGTGGGAGTTGTGATTCATACGCCAGTTTTTTGGGTAGAGCATGACAAGTATCCTGTGCCAAAGCTGTAGCATTACTAGTATAAACCCAACTAGTAATGAGTAGAGTAGCATATTTTAATTCAGCAAATTTTAGCAATGGCTTTATTTTGATTTTTATAGGGACTACTTCCTAATTTCTCTCTCTTTCTCCCTTTTTTAAAAGTATTTAAACCCGTGTCGGCTTCTGCGAAGCTCTTCCTTAACCCTCATGCCGAAGAAGAACTGGTAACTCCCAAGGTTGACTGGGCCATGGAAGTCCAGAGCATCGCCGTTGAACTCACCAAGCCTCAGGTAGGGTTAGGGTTAGGTAGGGGGATGCGTGTCACCCACTCGGATCCCCCACGGAAGGCAGGTGACGACTTCCGTAATCTCTCCCGGGTGAAGGGGCGTTCCCAGGAACCCTGGGCTGTTTACAATTGTTAGAAACGTTTGATGCCTCTTCCTGCAATTCTGTGCCTCTCTGGTTAAGATTCCTCTTGTGTTTCCCCCCCCCCTTCATTTAGTACCTTAGTATGATTGATCTCTTGGAATCCATTGATTACATGGTCCGAAACGCCCCGTATAGAAAATACAGACCCGAAGCATCTCTGCACAGGAATGCCAAACAGTGGTGAGCTGAAGATATTTCCGTGTTGCTTCTGATCTGGTTGCAAGAGTTCTTCAGTGCAGCAAAGGGCAGCCTTGTTGGACCCCAAAGGAGAAGGGCGGAAAAGTCCTCCTAAGCCAGTGGCATTTTCAAAAAGCATTTTAAAATATTGAAGGAAGAATTGTTTTGTCTGCTCTGGCCACAAAAATTAAGGGAAGATTTTGCAGAGGAACAACTAACAGCACGAACTCCTTCAGCTGAGGAAATGCTAGGCTTAGAAATTCTTGCCTGCAAGTATCCTGCCTGCCCCAGGTCTTGTTCCTGTTAGTTCAGATTGTTTTATTTCCCAGGGCTCAATAATGTGACTGTTTCTTACAGGTGGAAGTACGCAGGAAATTGCATTCTTGACCTTCACATTAAGCGATACAGACAGATGTGGTCGTGGAATCACATAAAGAGCCACAGGCACCTTCTGAAAAGTTACAAAAATGTTTACAAAGTTAAACTGACACAAACCAAATTGTCAGAGGAAAATCAGAAACAAATCCAGGTAACTGACCCAAGGCTGGAAGGGCTGGCACCTGCAGGCCAGAGCCTTAGCCAGGAGGAGGAGGAGGAGGAGGGTTGGAGGAAGATCATAGGAACTCCATGTCTGCATTTGCTCTGCAGGACTTGGAGAAGGCTCTCGATGTTTTCAACATTGTTTTAGCAAGGCAGCAAGCACAAACCGAGGTAGGTTCCCCTCCACCCACCCCGGTTCCTTTTATAACGGTTTTAAAATAGTAAATTTCAAACATGGAGTGAGCTTTACACACCTGCTTTAGAAATGGCTGCGCTGACCAGCAATCGAAATGCTGTTTAGAAGTGTTTCTAAAAACAGCACATTGAGAAGCTGCTTGTAATATCCTAACACACCTTTGTGCCCTTTGCAAACGATTTCGTTCGAAGGAATCTTGCCATTTTATTTCCTCAGTAGTGATCATAAACTAGCTATTAGTCCTCGACGTTTGCAAAATTGCCATTTTTGGTTACGTTTCATAAAACTTCAGTATTTGGGGGATTGTTTAGCTTGTATAAAGAATACGTTTCTTTCTGTCTGCTGAGCGTGAGGCTGGTGAAAGGGCAGAACCCCTGATCCGTGGTCTCTGATTTGTAGGTTGTGAGGTCAGGACAAAAACTCTCCAAGAAATCCGCTGATGGGGAGAAGAAAAGTGGCTGGTTTTCTGGCTTTTGGGGCAGGAAGGAATCCAAGAAGAAAGACGATGAAGAAGACAAGTCAGTCCCTGAAAGTAAGTCTGAGCCTGTCCGGCAGCCCCGAGACCACAGAGTGGCTGGTTGCAAAGCAGGGCTGAGCATTAAACCAGGAATGCCGGCCATGGAATGAAGCTTCCAAACTGATTGGGAACGGCCGGAGGGAAGGCAAAGGGACCCCGGTACCAGCTCAGCCTGGAGCCTTCCTGAGGGGCAAAGTGCCAGCCCTTCCTTCTGCTCGGAGAAGGTAACACCTTCCACCCTTTCTGCAGCTATCGATGACCTCATGACCCCTGAAGAGAAGGCAAAGCTCTTCACCGCCATCGGCTACAGCGACAGTTCCCACAACCTGACTTTGCCCAAAAAGGTAATTGCGCCTTTGGAGTAAATCTGGAGCATCCCAGAAGAAGGTTTTTCATGGGCGGCTGTAGCTCATCTTTCCCGCCCTGTGTTGGGAAGGGGAGGGGACCCCAGCTGTCGTGTCTGCCTGGCGCTTGTGGTGAAAACACCCCATTCACTGACGGGACTCATGCTCTGCCATGCTTTGCTCTCCCGTGTAGTACGTGGCCCACGTGGTGTCCCTGAAACTCCTAAGCACTTCCTTCACCATTAAAGAGGACAGGGACGTCCCGGACACTCTTAAAATTCAGATCATCGATTTAAGCACTAAGATCTCGCAGAGGCCGGGCGCACAAGCTCTGAAGTAAGTGCCGGCTCCAGTTTCATTACGGGCGTTGTGTGAATCTGGGCTTCTCGGTTTATTGACAGGGTGACTTCCGTGGTATCATTGATGACGGGCCTGTTTGGCAGAACAAATCCAGAATCTCCTGGGCATTTCTTAGGTTAAAGTTTGGGCCCTCTTCCTACTCCTGCATCAGTTGGGCTGCCAGCCTTTTTCATTAATTGTGCAGAGATTTTCTCCTCTCTTAAGACGGAGCCTCCTACAATCGCTTCCTGGTAGTTTGAGGAGGAAAAACCAGTTGCCTGTTGATAATTTGCAGGATAGAGGCCAAGCTGGAACATTGGTACATGACGGGCTTGAGGCAGCGGAGCGTCGTGCCTTCCCTCGTGGCCTCCATTGGGGGTGCTGAGTCCTCTCTGCTTGAAATCAAGTTTGAGACCAACCCGGAGGACAGCGTGGCTGACCAGAGCCTCTTCGTTCAGTCGCAGCCCGTGGAAATCATCTACGATGCGGTGAGTGAGATTGGCCTGAAATGCTTCTCAGGTCTCGACATTTGACCGTCTCCCTTTCCTAGTTCCTAGGGGGAAAGAGAGATGAAATTGATCTCTCTCTTTCTCAGAGAACAATCAACGCCCTGGTGGAATTCTTCCAAACCACGCGAGGCATGGACCTTGAACGCTTAACCACAGCCACCTTGTCGAAACTGGAAGAAATTAAAGAGAGGACCGCCACAGGTCTGTTTTGGATACCTCAGGTCAACTCCAGATGACTAAATAGCCCCTTTTGGCCCTGTGGGCAAACGTCCAGGTGCAGAGGGGTTTCCCTTTGCTCCCCCATCCCCCTGGGGGTAGTGATGTATTTTAAGCAGAATTCGGTTCCAGCGGGGGAAGGGGAAGGTGCCCGTCTCAGCTCCGTTCTGCTTCCTGTCTTAGGGCTTATGCATATCATCGAAACACGAAAAGTCCTGGACCTCAGGATTAACTTGAAGCCTTCCTATCTTCTGATCCCACAAACCGGCTTCCACCATGAAAAGTCAAACTTACTTATTTTGGACCTAGGTACTTTTCAGGTAGGTCATGATGACCTTTCTTAAAGATTGAAGGCATGTTAAATTAATAAACTAAAGCGTGGCGGAAGAGAGGAATGTGTTCCTCTCAGGTGTAACCTAGTCCCATCCATGATGAAGACAGCCGTGGGCCAGTTGTGCTTAGGGACACTTTTGTGACAGTTGCATGTTAAGCAGCAGAGAAGCTTATGTCATTCAACAGCTGAAGAGCCTCAGCCAAGGCCACCACCAGAACTCAAGCAGTTCCTTGGAAGAGATCATGGACAAAGCCTACGACAAATTTGATGTAGAAATCAAGAACGTACAACTGCTGTTTGGCAGATCAGGTAGGAGGCCTCTAAACCCAAAACATTCTTGACTGCATATCAAGTGGAAAGCAGTTGGCAAAAGTGGTACAGTATTCATATCACTATTTACACTTTTTGGCCATCAAATTTATTTACTTCTCTGGAGTTCGGCAGGTGCGCATACTGAATTTTTCATGTATATATATTTTTTGGTATCGCTAGGACTAGACTTTTGTGCATCGATGTTATTTATTATCATGCTAGAATTACCAAAATATTAGCAACTCTTTCATTGTATTTTAGGGGAAGATTGGAAAAAAGCCCGCTCTGAACCCGCATCCTTGCTGCACATATTGCGTCCCATGGACATGTGTGTCCAAGTTGCCAAATCAATGGTGGAGAAGGACGTCAGAATGGCAAAGTAACGTAGCAATTTTAAAAGCTGTAAATGTGGTTCAGTTGGATCAGGTTGCCTGATGGTGGAGCAGGCCGTGTTTTTGTGGCTACCGAGCTGGCCTTTGATTCAGGGTGCTTGTTGCTACTACAGACCTCTTAAAATGTTGCTGGAGTGCCATCCTGGGCAGGAGTGGGAATTCGTGGCTCGTTTTTCATTTCGGGGTTGTTGTTTTTTGTTTTGTTGGAAGAGTTATTTTTAATCGTGGCCTTTGGCCCACTGAAGCTACTGATCCCTGGAGGCCTTCTAATGGTCTTTTAAAAAGCTTTCCAAATGTACCTTAGCATTTCTTGGATGTTTCTCAAAATCATTTACCTTAGGCCCAATTGAAAGAAAGCTGTGAGCTGGCGGTTCGCTTCATATCCTTGTAGCCAGAGATCAATGCGTTTGTTTGTAAAAACAAGATGTTAATTCCATTTCCTTTGATGGTGCCTCCTGTGTAGTGGGTGCCAATTTCACAGCCCTGCTGGGTTTTGGTCTGTGTGTGCGTGCGTGCGTGCATGCTTTCCCTTCCAGATCAAGAGCGTAGCAGAGTTATTAGCAACCTAGTTGTGTTTCTTCTTCATGTTTTATATCCTTAGGTTTAAAGTGTCAGGAGAGCTTCCTTTGGTTCACCTGAGAATTTCTGATCAGAAGATCAAAGGGGTTTTGGAGCTGATTGACAGCATTCCCCTCCCACAGAAATCCCATGTTTCAGTTTCAAGTGCAAAGGTATCAAACTCTTTGTACATTTGGGGAAAGTACAGTCAGTAATTACCGCAATTACTGGCATTTCCGAGACACGGAAAGGTCAAAAGTGTCATAAATACTAGTGAAGCAGTCGTGCTAGCTTGGCACTGCCGTGGGAACATTCCAGCCTGAAGTGTTGTATGTAGGTTAATATGAAAATGTAATCCAGTGGTTTCTCACTGCCTCGCATTCTTTTGCAGCCTCCTGCCATTCCTGTGGTTTCTGATGGAAGGAAAGACTTCCTTGGTGCCACACTGTTGCTGGAAGAATTAGAATCAGGTAAAAAAAAGAAGAAGAAGGAAAAAGGAAGGGAAGCCAAAATTACGGCAAATCCAAGGCAGTTGCTGCATTTGGCTATTGTAGAAGGCACACTTGTGACTCGGACAACTTTGTGTTAAAATCTTTAAATGGGACATTTAAAAAAAAAATCAAGTAAATGGAAACCCCCTCGCCCCTCCCGCAAATGACTGTACAAACCCAATTTTATTTAAACATTGATTAATTAGTCCACTCCAAAGTGAATGTTTTGAGGCCCACAGAATGTCCTAATAATAAACACTTTCTTTCTTCCTTAGAATCTGAGGATGAATATTTTGATTCTGAAGATTATCCCAAACAACCAGAGAAAGTGGCTTCCCCCAAAAAAAAGCAGCTAAAGAAAGAGACTAAAAGTGTTCAGGAAGAGCTGACAGACCTGCAATTAAAATTTGAAATTAAGGAGGCAAGTGTGGGGTTTTTTTTTCCTGCATCGCTTAGCGACTGAAGTTTGATTCCCACTTGTGGTCATAAGTTGAGGACTGCCTGCATTTGAAGATGCCCAGATTCCAAAATTCAACAGGCGTTTCTTAATTTAGGTGATTTTGGAACTGACCAAGCAGCTGCAGAGAGAAGAAACAATACTCGTATTTAACGTGCAGCAACTTGGGATGGAAGCCACGGCTAGAACATACGACCTGAGAGCGGAGTCTTACTTGAGAAAGATTAGCCTGAATTATTATGAAATTCAAGGTAACTGGGTTGGTTAATAAGTTAAGCAGTTACAAAAATGTACTTTTGGGCAGGGGGTGAGAAAGAAATAATGATTTCATTTGTGTTCTTGATAGAAAAAAATATTTCTACTCAAAAAGTCTAATGTTTTAGTCTAAAAAAACAAAACAAAGCAAAATTGTTACGGATTTTGTTTAAAAGAGCTAATTGTAGAAAAGGCTTAGTTTAAAAAAACCAGGTGGGCTTTACATCACCTGTCATTTCTTAGATATCACATATTTTTGTAGGTAAACGGCAGCAAGTTCATTTGATTAGTTCATCGGATGTCTCCGGATTAGACCTTTTGAAAGTAGAATATATCAAGGTAAAGAACTTTAAATAAATAAATAAATAAATGTGACCAAATGATAGGTATTGAACTGCAGGTGCAAATAATTGCTTTTGTACAATATGAAAATTGTGTTTCAGTTTTTAGTCACATATTTATGTTTCCCCTCAGGCCGATAAAAACGGTCCAAATTTTCAGACAGTTTTTGACAATACTGAACAAAGAATGGAGGTAAGGAAATTTTAACAAAACTCATCCTAACCTTGATTGTAAATAGCGCTGGGTTTGCTCCTAAGGAAGATCCCTTAACTCCCCTACCAAGAGAGTTCTGGGTTGGGTAGAAAAGACTAGGCAGGTGTTTGAGGGGTGCCTGACTTTTGATAAACCCTTGTTTGTGTTGCTGCTCTTGGCCATGTCCAGGAAGGTGTCCCCTCTCTTTGGCCCTCCTTCATTTTGAAATAGCTGCTGTGTCCTTAGCCTCCTAAGTCAGACGAAGAAGGGGCCTTGGGTCCCTCTTAGCCACCGTGGGGTGTCAGAAGACATTTGAAAGAAAGTCCAAGAAGAGAGAGCCCAACCTACTTTAAAGCGAGATACTCTTACGCTTAAGAAAACGTCTGCTTCTCTTTTGGGGGACGTTGGGCTGAGACCCATATATGAAATGCGCAGGAAAGCCGGGGTGCAGGGGTGCCCTATTTCCCCCCCGAACCAACGACCTAATCCCCGGGCATTAAGACAGTGATTCTGGTGGAGTGGTGGGTGAATGGGGAGATCTTGCTTTTGATGAAGAGGTCTCCCCCCAAACCCGACAGGTGGCCTTCTCCTCCCTCCAAGTGGTGCTGCACACCCAGGCTCTTCTCTCGGCCCTGGGGTACCTCATGGCTGCGGTCCCAGCAAGGGAGAAGCAGCCGCCAGCCCTGCAGAGGCGGGAAGAGACCCAGAGGGCGGAGTCTGCCTGGAAGGAAGGTAACGGGCAGCCATATTTGGGTGCCGTTTTCTCCCCGTTCAGGGTGGCCTGGAACAGGGCTACATCTTGTTGATTTGTTAAAAAAAAATCTCTCTCCCTAGTGGCAAAACCGAGCAAAGACAAGGATGTGTTTAATTTCAAATTCTTTGCCAAGATGGAGGCCTTCTGTTTGAACGTTTGTGATGAGAAGAACAATATTGCTGAAATAAAAGTTCAAGGTAACGGGGGAAATGCCTCTTTTTTTCCGTTCTTCCGAGCTGTTCGAGAACATTCTCTAAGCTTGAATTATTGAAATATATCCCATCTATTGGAGGACCTTGATTCCACTCGTTTCTGATTTCTCGATTCTGATCTTCTATAGCGGAAGGCCAGTTAAATAGACTCATTTCCGGTGGTTTGAAATGAAGGACGGGGGGAAAGGCAGTTGGGCATAGATCTGGGCACTTTGAGTGGTCCACAAAGACAGGGCAGAACCAGATTAAGTTCCTCGGCTTTTGGCCCAATATATTCAGTGACCCAGATCTTCGAAATATTTCCAAAGCAGCTTCAAAATGTGCTTTTGGAATTTGAATAACACAGTAAAGGTTAGTCCATTTAGTTAGGGCTGTGAGATTTCATTTCTATGGTTCTTAGCAAATAATTAACCATTGTTTTCCTTTAGGCCTGGACTCCTTCCTTTTTCTGCAGTCCAGTCAAACTCTTCTCTTTGCCCGGCTGAAAGATGTTGTTGTTATTGATGTTGACTCAAGGACCATTCATAAAAAGGTACAGTGACTCATCTGATTACAAGTCAAAACTCTGACTTGTTGGCCACCAGAATGGCTCTCCTGTATTCTCTACCAAGAGACACCCCTTCTCCAGGGGTTTTGGAAGGAACAGCCTGTGCAAACCTGGTCTGAGTCCATTTGTGTATTCTCCACGTCCACCTTGGCTTTAGAAGCTGCAGTCTTGAAGAGCCAGCGAGGGCTCCATGCGCTTGCATTGTCGAGCATTGCAAACACATCTTTTGGAGACCCATCTAGAAACTACCAATCCAGCCCACGATACTTTTGCTTTGCCCACCTTCTAGGCAGTTTCCATAGTCGGTGATGAAGTCTTCAGTTTCAACCTGGCCTTATATCCAGACGCGACTGAGGGAGAAGCTTACACGGATATGTCCAAAGTGGATGGAACTGTGGCTCTCAAAGTGGGCTGCATTCAGATCATATATCTACACAAATTCCTCATGACACTCCTGGTAAGGCTGCCAGCTGGGAGTTGCGTTTGTTCTGTTTTTCACGTGGCGTGGAAGGAAGTTTTTATATTGGGACGCAAAAAACAGAGTCTCTCTCTCTCTCTCTCTCTCTGTCTCTCTCTCTCTGTCTCCCTGTGTGTGTCATACGGGTAACAGGAAGCTCAAAAATGCGTCACTTAAATATCACCGTTAAGTGACGGTCCACTGCTCCCTCGCCCCATTCCTGACCTGCGAATCTCTTGCTTTGTGACAGAGTTTCCTCAGCAACTTCCAAATCGCCACCGAGGCCTTGAGCGCTGCTACGGTGCAGGCGGCCGAGAAGGCTGCCACCAGCATGAGGGACTTTGCCCAGAGGAGCTTCCGTCTCTCCATGGACATCAACCTGAAGGCCCCCGTCATCGTCCTCCCGCAGTCTTCCGTCTCTTGCAATGCTGTGGTCTTTGATCTTGGGCTGATTAAAATACAGAACCAGTTCAGCCTGGTGCCGGCGGAGGGTTGCTCGCTGCCTCCCATCGTGGATAAAATGGAGGTGCACCTCACCCAGCTGAAGCTGTCCAGGTAAATCCGGTTCCTCTTCACCCGTGAAGCGCAGCGTGATTGCCGGG